>JACXGI010000606.1:0-10786 GCA_016801175.1 Esox masquinongy
TATATATATATATATATATATATATATGTGTGTGTATATATATACAATATATATATATATATACACACATAGTCATAAGAGAGGGAGAGATGAGGTTGGCCTAAATTGAAGTAGAGAAATGTTTTAAATCCTGCTCTGTGTAGTTAAAGTTAAAGGGGTCATTCACTCATGTCCAAATACTCCAAAAATGTAATGTTTATTTAAAACCTCAGCGTTGTCACATATTATTTAAAAAAAAAGACACATCCAAAAAAAGGAAAGGTCCTGTGTCTGGAATGCAATTTGTGCAAAAAATGCAAAAAAACTAAAAATGAGTTCCAGGACAACTAAACCAAAGCATGTATTGCTGTAATAATATGTAATTTTGAATACTCTCTTATCCTAAGCAACTTTGGCTAGTAGCAAATCTATAAGTTTTCATACTTTTTGTACTGTCTGTAGACCATGCCCTTAGACTGCAGGGTAAGGAAACCAATATGTCATTTTGTAATTTGCTTGAACCTTCCTTTAAAGTGCTATCTTCTCTGTAATGTCTCTGCCTCCCAATATGACTGTCTAAAGCTGCTGCTTTTAAAGCATGATTTTATTTGCCAAGTCTGACCAAATGCCTTTAGTGTACTATGTTAAAGTGCTGTATTTTTCTGGCTCACTATTTTTTTCATCTGTCTTCAGTGTGAATATATTACTAGGTGGCCTGCCAGTGGTTTTTATGTTGTTCTTGCATGGAGTAATCAACTATGATTTTGTAATCATGTCATAATAGATATTGCCTTGCATGTTTAGAATTGCCTAAAGTTATTTAGCTAATCATGATATTAATTACTAGATTAATTGTTTAATTTGCTAGGAGGCACCTACATAGCCTCAGGAGAATATAAAGTTAATATGAATTCATGGATGTGAATGGAGATGTCATGTTATTAGAATAAATTAATTTGTTTTTGAAATGTGGGAAAACACTGAGGCAGCCATGCATTAAACTCATTGACAGAAGCTGCCGATAATGAAAGGCAAAGCTATTTATTCCAATCCGTTTTTACAGGATCACTGTCAGCCTCCCTGATGGATGGGGGAGAAGAGAATACATAGAGAGCTAGAGGGGTTAGAGAGAGGGAGGAAGTAAAGAGGTGGGAGGAAGAGATGAGGAGAAGAGAGAGGGAGGTAGTGGAGAGGTGGACGGGAGGGATGAGGGGTTAGAGAGAGGAAGGAAGTAGAGAGGTGGGAAAGAGAGATGAGGGGAAGAGAGAGGGAGGAAGTCAGGAGGTGGAAGAGAGGGATGAGGGGAAGAAAGGGAGGAAGTGGAGAGGTGGGAGGGAGGGATGAGTGGAAGAGGGGGAGGAAGTGGAGAGGTGGGAAGGAGGGATGAGGGGAAGAGAGGGAGGATGTAGAGAGTTGGGAGGGAGGAATTAGGGGAATAGAGGGAGGACGTGGAGAGTTGGGAGGGAGGAATTAGGGGAATAGAGGGAGGACATGGAGAGGTGGGAGGGAGGGATTGGGGAAGAGAGGGAAGCGCTGAGTGAGAAACCAAAGAGTGCTCCCATTGTTGGATATCCACCTCCAACAAGCCCCAGCCTGGCTCACACCATACCTACCTGGCCCTCTCAGTCACATTCTGTTGCTGTGTTTTAGAAGTGCCCAGTCGATTTGTCCCGTCACTGATTTCACTGAAGACAGATGCTGACAATATTTCTACAATTTCCTACACAAAGTGCCTATTCTAAATGTGTTATTACGATTAGGAAAAAGTGTGAAACAACATCTCTAAACGATGGGGGGTTTAGTTGGAAACGCATGGGCCCAGAAAGTGTTGACCTACACTTTTATCCAACAGATCGACAGGGATTAAATACACGGATACAGCAACAACACACTACATGAGAGAAGAGAAAAAGGTACGCTTTCCCCTTCGTGGGATAGAAGAGTCTTTTTTGATTTGATAAAAATTTAACTAAAATGTATAACTGTCATGAAAATCCACAGCTTGCTCAGTCATGCAGTTATGTTTATATAATATTTGTTATTTCTATAACAATACAGCATAAAGTTGTCGTTCACAACTGGAGTACAAAACATATCCATGACATCAATCATGAATATTAATGTTGCTAGACTTTGGGAACCAGATGATGGGATATTTTGACGGGAGCAGTTGCACATTATCTTTGGGGCGATACTGTAGAAAGAGCTTGTTGGGTAGAGGAGCAATTTCATGCTATTTTACTAAATCATGCTCATATGTATGTAAATTAAATGTTTTTATTTTCAGTCTTAAGTATTTAAGCAATATAATAGCAAAACATGAAATAGGCCCTGTGTGATGTAAAAATATTGGCATGTATTATTTACAAGTTTTGCAATGATGTGTGTGCTATAAACAGTCAATATTCGATTGATTTAAAAAAAGAAACGCAAGAAGGGCTCTCCTTTATGCAGCTGTTACATTTATCAGAACCAGCGGGTTCTAAAGCCCCTGCCACCGCCATAGAAACAGGCTGAAAACACAACGCTCACTGTGAATAAAGCGAGGAAAGTTCCTCAGTCAGAGTTGTGGACAGGTGTAAGCAGACACCTGGCACCGGAAGGTCAACACGGTTGTCCCCTCTCCTGACTCCCCTGACTCCAGCCTTATTTACCAGTAGAGCTCACACTGACAGTTGTCCCCAGCAGCCTGGCCTGTCCACACCAAAGACGGAACAGCTCATATCCACGCAAGTCAGCAGAATGTCCCTTCCTGTCGCTGCGGTGCTTCCTAAGAGCCAGTTTAACCAGTTGGTTAATCCAGTGGGTTGATCAAATGCATGTTTATAATTGGCATCGCAATGTGCATTCAACCAAACCCAAGCAAGGCTGTCATGTCCCTGACAATACTCTGCGCGGTGTGGATGTCTGAGCCAGAGGAAACACACGTCACACTGTATGCTTGACTCAACTCAGCCAGGGATATGATGGCGTCGTGTGGCTGGTTGACTCCCAGTGGTTTAATCCCTGGTAAGCCTCTACCGCTGAGCTCGCTCATTCCCACCAGTCTGGCTGAGGGTGGGGAAGTTCAGAGAGAGACTGCCGCTGCTGTTGAGGAGTGAAGCATCAGCTCCAAGTGTTCTAATTTGACAGCCTATCAGAATGAAACGTCTGCTCCTATTGAAATGTCACAGGAAATGATCAATGATTTCAATTAACTTTTTTTATCCAGGAAACTTTGCATTGATCCCTCGGGCTGACAGTGTGCAGAGGATAGGAGTGGTGATGCATTGAGCGTTGGATCAATGCATCACCAAGCCTCTGCTGAGATGTGGCAGACGGCCATGTTGTCAGATGTATACAGCACCTGTAGCCGTTCTATAAGGGGTGGGTTTCCTTTTCGCTTGTCTATTGTTGCTTCTGTTAATCTCTGCATTCAGAACCAAATGTTGCACTCCATTGAAAAAAACTCAAGAGAGATGTTCCACATGATGACAAGTTCATTAATATGTACAAATATTATATTTGAATGCTATTTTCTGTTCACACTATAAAAGTAGAAACTCTCGCTGTGCCAGAGGTACAGTATGAGGTACAGCTCAACATGTTCATGTGCAGCTCTTTGTCCTTCTGTCCTGGAAGGAATATACAGACTATGCTGTTTATCTGGTAACTAACATGTCCACACTAAACAAACGCTGTTGCTGGTGAAAGTAGAATTTCTGAGGTGCCAGTGTGAGATTTATTTTGTTGCTTCCCAAATAATTTTTTTTTCATTCTGATTTTGACCTGTTTACACAAAAATATATACATATTCTCAGTGGCCTGGGTGTCCGGGGCAAAGCCCTGGATCTTTTATGAATAGCCCCGGATCTCAAATTGACCAAAAAAATAATAATATAAAAATAGCCCCTGATCTATTCATCTATAATTCCGATTGCGCATTATGACAGCATAGACGTGTAGGCCGCTAGCATGTATATTGACATTTTCTGCATGTACATTCAAAACCCTGTCCTTTCTGTCCCGGGCGGGGCGGGGGTTTGGGGTGGGGTGGACTAAGCCCCGAATGTATTGTGGTCTTAGCGACGCCTCTGCATATTCCTAACTCTGACGCAATTCTGCCCGCACGTCTCACTAACATGGTGTTAAAATGGTCGTAGACATGATAGATACCCATCAACATTATCATCATTGTCTTCAACCTAATCCTCTTCCATCTACAGTTCCTCCACGATGTGTAGCTCTACAGCAGGATGAGCCTGTTCATGTCCTGGGAAAGGCTTCATCACCCAGTGCTGTCTCACATGCCCGGGCACTTTCACAGTCTCTTTTAGCTTCAAAGCCCAATGGTCGCTTTATATCAGACACATGTCGGTGTGATTATACACTTTAAAGCCGGTGTAGCTTCGGTTTTCCACTGCTGTTTTTATGACGGGCCTAACTGACTTCATCACTAGTTATTATTGATGAGAAGTTTGCTCATCTATGGAGCACTTTTAAATCTTTTTTTTGTCAGGCAATGTATTAAACACTTAATGTTCCCTTGTAAATTACCTGACAAAGACTGTGACATGAATATCCCATTCAGAATTCTGGGAAATTACATTTCCTATTTGAGATGAATCAGTCACCGTTAATATGAAAAAAAAGAATTAACATAACATTTGTTCTTTATTAGCCATATTGAAAACAAATAGCTTTTTCTATAGTTTTGACTCACAGCCAATCTCCTGCTCAGCGACTGGAATCATATTATTTTCTGGCAAAATATTGAGCTTAATAATGAATTTACCATCTTACTGCTTGTCTTTTTCTTTCTCTCTGTCTTGTTCTTCATCTCTTCCTCTCTCTATCTGTTTTACCCTCTTCCACCTCCTTTTTTTTCCTCCATCTCTCTCAGTCAGTTTGACTGTTGCCTTCTGACTCTTTGTAATTAGCCAGGAGAATGAAGGCTGGGTTAATGGGATCATCCAACTGGGTTGAGTAGTTCTGTCACTACTGTAGAGTTAATTTGACAGCTATCAGACTGTTTTGTGACTTTTGCAGTGTTTGTGAAGTCATTGTGTTTGTTACTTTGTGTTTGTTAATACATTTTTTTCATTATACATCGTATCCTGAGCATTTTACAGTAGTTTGTGCATTCATTTTCATACTTGGTCATGCTGTCCCACAGTGTGGCAAGTGTCATTCTCTACCGACAGAGATGTTAATGGCATGTGTCCCATGTCCCACCATGCACATATCTAATGTGTACTTTTGCTTTACATTGGGTTAGGCTTTAATGTAAAAGATGAATTTCACGTAAATATGTCAAAGGATTGTTTTGAACATTCGCTTTGTTATTATTAGATTAAAATGACTTGGAAACAACAGTGATGCAATTGATGTCATCCAGTGGAGCTGGTATAACAGTTTCACTCCAACTGTCCCACAGAGCCTCGAACCAGCAATCGTCTGAACACAAAGAGACTGTCACCCACAAAGTGTTGTTACCATTACTCCACAGAAACGCCTCCTTCAAGGTCTAAGAGCGAGGGACATAACTAACTGCCTAGCCATTTCATACACTCACCCCCTTTTACTTCCTTCTTCTCTGCATCAATCCCAGCAGCTGGGCAGAGCTCACCTGAGTGATCCCGGTCACGGCACCAATGTAACCGTTTTGCTCTGTCTGCCCTACGCGGGGCTTGAGCCAGCGATTGTCTGAAGAGTCTGAAGACTGGCTAAAGAGAATTTTGTTTTTGCCAGCCATGCTGGTAGGTGGTCATATGGTGCTGTAATAGTATGCTGAAATATATATGCTATTTATAGCGCGCCAAATATGCTGTAGTTGTTTTTCTGCATGGTGTTATAGCTGGACTACAAATCCCTTCAAATGTTATTAGACCATACTCTGCAGTAGCATAAACAGACTGTGTGCACTGTAGCCTACCGGAAAATTGTCCTCAAGTGAGATTTTGTTCTTATGTTTCTTAGCCATTTACATTGTTTTGTTGACATGCATGGTGCCTTCTTAATGTTAGCTTGACTTTATACTGCAACTGCTAGGGAAGATGTCAGACTCAAGCTAGCGAGAGGCACAGGGGAAGAGATTCCTAGAATCCAAATCTAGCCCTTCACTTCTACCCACTTGCCCTGCATTCACATGTTGCTGATAAAACTCTGAGGGTGAGTGTAGCAGGGGGATCAATAAACCAATTAAGTATGGGACACAGTAGTGGCTTGAATGATTCGGTTCAAGGTTGACTTTTAAATAATTTAACATCAATGAAATCAAATAAAACAAAAATCCCTCCTGTCATTTTAGAACAAATAAACAACAGTAACAATTAAACAGTTCATTTATGTCAAATCTTGTAATTAGAAAACAATGCACATGTCATGTAATAAAGCACACCTATCTATAACATGTGGACTCCACTTCACTCATGGATGCGGCATCTTTTTACAATCAGTGGAATAAGTAACCTCTATGCCCTTGATCATTTTCTTTTCCTGAGCTTTGGGAGGCTTGTACAAATGAGGGAGGCAGAAGTGAATGTAAAATATCTGAGAGGCTGGTGGACCAAAAAACCCCTACAAGTTCCTGAAGTAGGGTGTGTGTGTGTGAAACGTGTTTGTGGGTCATCATAGTCTGGCTAAGATATCCATTTTAGTTTAGGCCTAAATAGTTATTGCCTTAGCACCTTTCGGATTGAGACCCATTCATAATTTATAATCTATTCATCCAAATCTAACAGGACATTTACACAGCTGGGTTTGCTCTGAAGCAATCCAGGTGAGGGACCTTGAGCCAAGGGCGTAGCAGACAGCAGCCCGGGAGAAGTGGGTGGAGGAAACAGCCCTGTCCCCCTGCTTCCCGCCTGCCCGGCCTGCACCTCACAGTAATGATCTGGACCTGGCCCAGCTACTCAAACACTCGGTCCGTCTACTGTCTGAAGCATGTTCACAATGCCCAGATAAACCATCCAGGCTCAGCAGCTTGTCTGCCCGTGCTATGGGTCTCATAACGACCATCAACTGTGATTGATGGCTTTGGTTGGGTGTGGACTTTTGAACTGCCTAGGTGAACTAGATAGTTCATAGCTGTCTAGATTTGATAATGGACAAATTGAAATGTCCCCATCAGTGATTCTCCCTGTGTAGGAACCAAGCAGATAATTAGAACTACAGGTGCTGTACTGATCTCCAAGGTATCCTGCTGTATCACAGTGTTGGGATTGATTGGCTGTAGATGTTGCGGGTTGTGACAGGATGTGGTCCGGCAGTGGCTCCCACGGCTGACTCCTCCCTCTGTCTGTTCCGGTCAGTTCGGGCTGACCACCGCTGAGGAACTGAATGAACAGATCGGGTCCAGCTGCTCTGATCGGCGGGTTAGTCCAGCTGGTGCCACGGGCGGGTGGCGCCGTGTCGTTTCCATGGTGAGGTGCTGTGGGCGGAGCCAGACACGAGCCGCGGTGTCGGTGGGAGCCGCCCCACCAGCTCCGGCTGTGAGGGTGTGCTCAGGCCATCTGCCTGACGTTTAGTCCTGAACCTCCTCCACACCCTCTGTCACCAGCCCCCTCTCTGACCATCTGATCTGTTACACACACCTCCACTGACTACTCTTTCTTTACTGTCATCCATGCCATGAAGTGTCATAATTCATATTAATTAAGTCTGACGTGTCTTACTTGACTGTATTTTGGCTTGTGTTACTCTGCAATGTATATGTTTCTTGAATTAACAATAATATGTCTCAAACTGACTCATAAAGCACTGTGATGAGTTTGTCTTCCGGTCTATTTGCTTCTCCTTTACAAAAGCCCTACTATTGTAAGTAATGTGGATTGCTCATTTCTGTTCTGTGATGTCAGTAAGTGTACCTCAGTAAGGTACAAAAAAAATAAAAGAAAAGAAACAATAAAGCAGCTTAGCTGCAAGTGAACATGAACATTATCAGCTTTAGAGCCCATTGAGACACCTGGGTTGTGACTGCTGCAGCAGGTAAGATAACACTTATAACAGGGAAAGACAAACTTTGAAAAGTGTTTTATGTGCACATTGTGCATCAACAGTAGTCACCTTGGGCCTTGTGTATATGTAAGTAGATTAATTCACTGTTGCTGGGTTCCTGTCTGGTTTTACTTTGAAGCAGACTGAAGTTTGGTGGTATCTGTGTCCTCCAATACTCCACACCTCCCTATCTAAATGCTCACAAGTACTTTTAATGAGTTCTCCCTCACAGATTTCCCAGAGTGCCTCTCGATACACCTGGAGTGTATGTGTGTTTTTCCCTGTATGCAGCAGGTGGGATTGCTGGGCTGTGGCAGCCTCTAGGTAAACAAAGCATTCAGAGGTGGAGAGCGATTCAATTAAGGTTAATTGAAAAGCTCGAACCGTCTGGGGCTTTAGCTCTTTCTCTCTCACACTGTTTACTGTCTCTTTCTCAGTTTCTTACTCTGTCCCCATTTATCTGAAAGACGCCTGGGCTGGACTTACTTTTGTCCTTCTTCTTTCTCCTACAGTGTTTATTTACATCCCCTGCTTTGGATCTACTCTCTGCCTGTCTGTCTGCTGGGCTTTATTAGATAGATAGAGACACACGTCTTGTCTGTTCCTTCCACACTCCGTACATTATTCAGTAGCTGTCTCTCAAAACGTTGTTCTGCTTCTTGCATAGTTTATAAATAATGAGGTTATAAGACATCACATGGTCAGACTTTGAGAAAATAGTTTTCTGCTAGCTGTAGGACTTTATATGAAATGTGTTTCCCAATGTGAGAATGATTTTTTAGATGGGGCTCACGTGTCCAGAGGGTGTGACTGAGTGTGTGTTCACACATGTGCATGCAGGCAGGCTTGCTTGTGTGTCTGTTTGTGTGTGTAATTGAAGCATTCTCATTCTTGGAGAGGTTGTTGAAAATGTAGAGTATGTGTTGCTGAGTGTTTCACAGCAGATGCGGCTGAGAGAAAAGTGAAAATTGAAGTGTTGAGCTTTTTCCTCCTGTTCCATGTGACTTTGATGGTAGCACCCTGAGCAGAGCCAGAACAGTGGAGTGGAAAAGTGTTAGGTTTTATAATTGAATGTTGGAGAAGGTGAGTGGCTGGCGCTAATTTAGCATCATAAACACTCGGGGAAATAAACAGCTATTATTACACAGCTAGCTAACATCAACACTTGATGATTGTTAAAGAGCAGCAGAGTGGGGCTCAGAGACCCCATCAATTAGCACATTAAATTTCACCTACTGGGGTAGGTGAGATTAAAAGGGCAACTTCCAAAAAAAAAAAAAAAAAAAATTTTATATATATATATATATATATATATATATATATTGTTTTTGTCCAATCACAGCAGAGCTCTCTTTACTAAATTCACTTTAGAGCCTCCATGTGGCACTCATTAGGATATAACCTGATATCTCACTAATCAATTGAAGGTAGAATTAAAAATACAGTTAAAATGTTAAAATGAGAAGGATATGCTACAGCACTAAACAGGTACACTGGCAATTCGGCAAACAATCTGAATTGAGTTGGAACGTATATAAGTCACATTTTGTATTCTCAATTAGGCTAGCATTAATTATTTAAATCTTCTCTTGGTTAGATAGAGTCAATACAGCTGCTATGCAAAGAGAATAGATCATAAATAACAAGCAATATGTTAGTTTTGTCAGGATAACAGACTTGGTTGCTTCAATCTTAAAGGGATAGTTTGTCTAAAAATCATATTCATCTAAAAATGCACTAACCAAAAGTTAGTCCAGAATGGAAATTTTTTCCAACCATCCATTATGGGATTAATCTCTCTTGTGCCTCAATGTATTCCCGGGACCTCCCGATTGACAAATTCAAAACTGGTTACTGTGCCACCCTGACCACTAAGTCTACGACTGATAGAGCACATTTTGCTTTCCAACACTTCAGTTACCACTGACAGTCCCAGTAGCAAGCAAGGATCACCATTCTCCATAGCCGGTAAGTTGGTACCTAGGTAGTAACGTTAGAGATTGTCTAGCTTGTGTAGCTAGCTTGAAATATGCAGTGTTTTTATGATTTCTAATGGAAATTATGTGTAAATGTTGGTTTATCTAGCTAGCTATATGTACTGTATGATGGATCAGAATCAGAACTAAGAAACATTCATATTTATAATGTTATCCCCAAGCCCATTCTGTTCAGTTAGTGTGTTTAAAGTAGAGATTCTGCCTTCAGCAAAATCCGTTTTTAAATAATTTTGTCAAGCATGATTGAATAAAACATAAAACATGTAAAAGCTTAATATTTTTTCAGGTTCATTGTTTATTGAACTCAAGTAAAACTAAAACAGCTGCGCATAAGCCTTAATGTTAGGGATCTCCCGGTTGTTAAAATGGTCACACCCTTATCTCCTAATGCGCTATTACATTTTGTTTTGTTAACTGTGTTGAAGTGTACATGGGCTGCATCTGAATAAGAATTTCAACAGTATTGCAGGATCATTGTAAGTTAGACATACTCTACATATCTACATTCTGTACTGCATAACTACACTACTGAAAGAGATGACGTATCAAAAGACTATCCCATCCATCATTAGGCAATATAGAGGCAAATTAGACAGTTTGGCATGTTAACTAATACCTGGTTAAGTCTAAATACCAAGAAACAAGCCATACAGCTATGGCTTGTTCCTCTCCCTGGAGGAACAAGCCAGCTGTGATTCAAGCTGTGGTGTTTTATAGTTGTGACTGTTGCGGTGTCTATAGCTGTGGTCATTTATAGATGTCATAGCTGTGGTCTGTTATATCTGTGTCTGTAGCTGGGGTCTGTTATAGCTGTGGTCTGTTATCTGTTTCTA
>JACXGI010000606.1:10886-23214 GCA_016801175.1 Esox masquinongy
ATAGCTGTGTCTATAGCTGTGATTTGTTATAACTGGGGTCTGTAATAGCTGTGTCTATAGCTGTGATTTGTTATAACTGGGGTCTGTAATAGCTGTGTCTATAGCTGTGATTTGTTATAACTGGAGTCTGTAATAGCTGTGTCTATAGCTGAGGTTTGCTCTATCTGTATCTGTAGCTGGGATCTGTTATAGATGTGGATTGTTTGAGCTGGGGTCTGTAATATCTGTGTCTATAGCTCAGGTTTGTTCTAGTTGTGTCTGTAGCTGTGATCTGTTATAGCTGTGTCTATAGCTGGGGTCTACAAAGCTGTGTCTGTAGCTGAGTTTTTTTTCTAGCTGTGTCTATAGCTGTGATCTGTTATAGCAGGGGTCCATAGCCTGTGGTCTGTTATAGCTGTGTCTATAACTGGTGTCTGGAATAGCTGTGTCTATATCTGTGTCTATACCTGGGGTCTTTTACAGCTGTGTCTATAGCTGAGGTCTGTTATAGCCATGTCTGTAGCTAAAATCTGTTACAGTTGTGTGTTTAGCTGGGTTCTTTTATCACCATGTGTTTAGTTGGGGTCTTTTATAGCCATTTCTTAAGCTGGAGTCTTTTATAGCTGTGTCTTTAGCTGGGGTCTTTCAGGCTGTTTTAATAGCTGGAATATTTTATAGCTGTGTCTATAGCTGTGTCATTAGATGGGGACTTTTATATTTCAGTAATAGATGCATGGATCTGAGGATGGGCAGGCAGGTGAGGCGTCAGTGGATTAAGTTAGAGCTGCAAACTGTATCAATCAGGAAGCAAGCAAACACCCCAAAGCAGTGCATATGGAGAAATATTCACTTTGTCTTCCACCAGCTGTGACTCCATTAAGGCCTTGGCAGCCTGGTATTGAGGCCCATCTGCTCTGGCTGCATGTTTCCTGGTGGTGCTGGGGCCTGGACCAGAACGTAAGGCTGTGGACGTTGCACAACTTGTTGCTCACGCACTCAGTGATGTAAACATTAAATCAACTCCCGGCAAGGTGTCGGAAATAGAATGCCTCTCTCCTCATTGCTCTTAGGCTAGCTGTCTATTGATGGGATGGGATCAGGGTGATGGGATGATGGTAGGGGTGGTAAACCATTGATGAAGGGAATAACCCCTCAGCAGCGATTTCATTAGGTACACATATCTAGTATTGGGTAGGACCCTCTTTTGCCTCTGTCTGCTTCAAGTTTCCACTCACTGCGTAGTCACAGATGCCCTTCTATACACCACAGTTTTAAGTAGTGATTATTTAAGTATCTACAGCCTTTCAATCAGCGTGAATGAGTCTAGGCATTCTCCTCTGAGCTCTTATTAATAGGGTGTTTTTGTCCCCAAAACTGCCACTCACTGGATGTTTTTATCTCGTTATTAACTGTTAACTCCAGAGACTGTAATATGTGAAAATCCCAGGAGGTAATATATTTTCTGAGATACTGGAACCACCACTTCTGGCATCACCATCATTCCACGGTCAAAGTTAGATCACGCCTCTTCCACATTCTGGGCCGGCCCGTGGCATAGGCGGAATAGGCAAATGCTAGGGGTGCCATCCATCCATAGGGGCACCCAAATTAGATTTTTTTTCACTTTTACTATTTTTGCCGGACCATGTAAGCGGAGCCCGCCAAGAAGAGCGAATGTGTCTTACTGAGTGAGTGAGTGAGTGAGTGACTGACTGACTGAGTATGCCTTGTTAAATAACGTAGTGATTTGAGAAGTGGACCTGCGAACTAAAGGTTCTGAGTTCATATCTCCTCGCAGGCAAAGCCAAGTATGCATTATGAATTGTTCCGTATAGATGAAAACTTTGCTGGTTAAAACCTCCAAATAACTGCATTATCGCAAGCCTGAAATAAAACAGTTTACGGTTATATTGCGACTGTTTCTGGTGGATTTTCGAAGTACGCATCCATGCATGCGTTTTGGGTCAGGACAGACAAACACATTTGCTGGCTACAGCATACAGTAGTTACGTTATGGTAAGCCTTAACTGAAACTATATATGGTTATATTGCTACTGTTTCTGGCATGGAAAAGTTCATCTTCAATCTCGCTAGCATTTGCTCAATTCTTATGATTATTCCTAGGAAGTTAATAGATACTAGTAACCCTATTACTGGCTAATAAGCTGTTAAAACAGCCAGTGGCAAAAGCCACAGTTCATAGACGCTATTGTGCAGGTAAACTTAATAAGAAACGTTAGTCAATTTAACACAATCCTCAATGGAGTCTAGCAATTGCTGAAATGTGTAATGCCGTGACGTAGTGGTTAGACAGTGCCGCTAATGTGGAAGTCCTGACTTCGAATCTATTGAGAGCAATGACATTTATCAATTATTTCTGGTAGATCTCATGATTCTCTTGTCTTTTCACTTGATGAAAAAGTTAGCTATTGTCACCTTTATTGATAGTTATTGTATCAATGTAATTCACGAATGAAAGACAAAAGTACGTTGTTTTGTCATGAAAGAAAAAAATACGTTCTTATGCCATGAAATTACATAGTTTTGGCAGACTCGCTGGCAATTGCTCAATTCTTATGACTATTCCAGTAAGTTAGTAGATACCGGTAAAGCTTATTACTGGCTAAGACGCTGTTAAAATGGCCAGTGGCAAACGGCATACATAGACGCTATTTGTGGTGGAGGTAAACTTAGTAAGAAACGTTAGTCAGTTTAACTGTATCAATGTCATTCACGAATGGCCAATTAACTATTAAAACGGCCAGTGGCAAAAAAGGATTTGTTCAGGATAGAGACAAGAGGCTATACTGACAACCATCAAATATGCAGTTCCGTAGTGTAGTGGTTAACCACACAGCCTTTCACGTGGGTGACGTGAGTCTGAATCTCGGGCGAGCCACGTTTTCTATTGCGGGCCGGCTGAACTAGGCTTGCCTGGTTTCCTTACTAATAATATTTAAATACTATTAATACCAAATATTAAAGAAAATCTAAAGCCCCCACAACAACAACAACTACATAGCTTATTAGGATCATTTTTCTGTGTTGCCCGCAGCTTTGCCCTGCCCCCCTAGATGAGAGCAGCTACACGTCACTTTCCTCTCATCCAAACGACCAAGCTAGCGCTGTGTAAGTGTAGAAGACAACAGCGCAAAATTGGAAATATTACTGGTACCATGCCTAAAAGCTGCTGCGTTGTGTTTTGCACGTCGAATAAGAGAAAAAAAAACTAGTTGATGCTTTCCTTTACTTCCCAAAAAGCGAAGAAGAGCAAAAGAAGAGAGCTGTGGCTTCAGGCCATCCGCAGAGAGGGTGAAAATGGTCAACTATGGGACCCATCCAGTAAACACGTTTATGTCTGTGGCAAACACTTCATCACAGGTTAGTTAATGATGCTAAAGTTATAATGTTAAAAGTAAAAATTATAATTATAACAGTTATACTGTTAAAAGTCAAAGAAGTGAATGCTGATGCTACATAGAAAAGCCAGTAGAAAATTCTGAGAAGCTGTGCAAATCCCTGTATGAGAGGATGAAAATTCATGTTGGGTTAGTGCACTGCGCTCACATGAATTATTTGGTGTGATCCATCGATAATCAGTACATTCTTGCATGTGTATGTGAACTGAATGTGACGGGTGAGGATGGAATGCTTTTATTTTTTACTGTACGTTGTAGCCTACCTTATAGTTGCAGGGTGCTAGCTAGTTAGTTTGCTAAACATGTTAACGATTTAATTAGTTTACAGTAACGTCACATTGGACAGACTACCAAAATAGCAAAATAAAGTGACAGATGTCATAAATACATTTCCTGGAGATTCAATAAGGTAGTATATACCAGGATATGACACCTCCGGCCACTGGGTTGGGTCGTTCGTCCACTGTTTGATAGAGGCAGACTGAATGGACACTCGAGCCCTATTTCTTGAGTTTTCTCTGTACGCATAAAATAATTGTTTGCCTGACTGGCCATAGTGTTTGTGCTCCTAATAGCTAAAAAGCAATATGGTTTTCTTATTTTGTATGAATTAACTGACAAAGATATCGGATTTTGTATTCACCGCCAGTCATATTAAATGGGCCGCTTACCCTCAAAAAGGGGCGGGAGCATGACGCGAAGGCAAAGTACCCGGATGGGCCGCTCTCATAAAGCGGGTAGAGGCGAGGCGAGTAGAGTCGAGCCAGTACCATGTAGTGGAAAAGCGCCAGATCTATAGTTAGACTTACCTGATTGTGGGGGATGGGCGAGTTCAGTTATCTGAAGTAGTGAGTGACACTGAATATGAAACATGATAAATTAGCATCAGTATCCTACTTCAAACGAAGTCTGAATGACCAAAGCCCTCTGGTTCCCAGGGAAGAAAAAGAAGAGAAGAGGAAAAACGGGATTAGGACAGAGGTAATGTGATGAATCAATAGTTTATCTAATTACATAATAGTTATCATTGAAGTGTTACCAGCTAGCTTACTTTGGACGTTTTACTAGTAACTTTCGCTAACTTAAATGGCTAGCTAGATATAGTTAATATCACCTTTACCTTAAATTAATTAGGTAATGTTGGAAAGACTATTCAGGTGTTTGGGAAATAACCTAACCTATAACATAATTTTGTGAAAAACTTTCAAGTGTGCTGCACGAACCATTCACTGTCTGCCTCAAGAAACCAGGCATAGGCCTACAGTTTATTAACATCTTATCTAGTCTGGTTAGTCAGTGTTAGCCCTGCTTGTAAAAGTCAATTAAAATGCTTTTCCTTTCCAATCCCTTTTTGTAATTAATAGTTGTAAGCCTTTGCATTTTCATTATTGATTAGTCTTAAATGTATTATAGCAAACAGTATGCTAGAAAAGTGCTCATTAAATACATGTTTCAAGTGCTCCTGTCCCCTCTACTTCAGCCCTGCCGAGCCCAGCCATGCAGCATCAAGTGCTACTGTCCTCTCTACCTCAGCCCAGCCCAGTGATACAGCATCAAACACTCCTGTCCCCTCTACCTCAGCACAGCCCAGTGATGCAGCATCAAACACTCCTGTCCCCTCTACCTCAGCACAGCCCAGTGATGCATCATCAAACACTACTGTCCCCTCTACCTCAGCATAGCCCAGCGATGCAGCATCAAGTGCTCCTGTCCCCTCTACCTCAGCACAGCCCAGCGATGCAGCATCAAGTGCTCCTGTCCCCTCTACCTCAGCACAGCCCAGTGATGCAGCATCAAGTGCTCCTGTCCCCTCTACCTCAGCACAGCCCAGCGATGCAGCATCAAACACTCCTGTCCCCTCTACCTCAGCACAGCCCAGCGATGCAGAATCAGGCTTCCAGAAAAGGCTGCACCAATAGACCCTACTGACTGGACATCTGTTTTTACTGATAATGTAAGAACAGAGTTTGTTCTCAGAGAACCTTTTCAAATATAAAACAGTTTCAGGCTGTAGAACAATGCTACTTAAAGCATATTGCACTGAGGTTTCTGTAATATAGTTATTCTTTTGTGTGCAATACTCTTATTTATAATGTGTTTTATGTCACTTGTTTGCTGCAAGAAAGGTAAGGTAAGTCTGTAGAACAATGCTACATTATGCATAGTGCAGTAAGGTTTCTGTCATATATATATATATATATACCTGTATATATATATACAGGTGCTGGTCATAATATTAGAATATCATCAAAAAGTTGATTTATTTCAGTAATTCCATTCAAAAAGTGAAACTTGTAAAATGTATACATTCATTCCACACAGACTGATATATTTCAAGTGTTTATTTCTTTTAATTTTGATGATTATAACTGACAACTAATGGAAACTCCAAATTCAGTATCTCAGAAAATTAGAATATTACTTAAGACCAATACAAAAAAAGGATTTTTAGAAATGTTGGCTAACTGAAAAGTATGAACATGAAAAGTATGAGCATGTACAGCACTCAATACTTAGTTGGGGCTCCTTTTGCCTGAAGTACTGCAGCAATGCGGCGTGGCATGGAGTCGATCAGTCTGTGGCGCTGCTCAGGTGTTATGAGAGCCCAGGTTGCTCTGATAGTGGCCTTCAGCTCTTCTGCATTGTTGGGTCTGTCGTATCGCATCTTCCTCTTCACAATACCCCATAGATTTTCAAAAGGGCTAAGGTCAGGCAAGTTTGCTGGCCAATTAAGAACAGGGATACCATGGTCCTTAAACCAGGTACTGGTAGCTTTGGCACTGTGTGCAGGTGCCAAGTCCTGTTGGAAAATGAAATCTGCATTTCCATAAAGTTGGTCCGCAGCAGGAAGCATGAAGTGCTCTAAAACTTCCTGGTAGATGGCTGCGTTGACCTTGGACCTCAGAAAACACAGTGGACCAACACCAGCAGATGACATGGCACCCCAAACCATCACTGACTGTGGAAACTTTACACTGGACTTCAAGCAACGTGGATTCTTAGCCTCTCCTCTCTTCCTCCAGACTCTGGGACCTTGATTTCCAAAGGAAATGCAAAATTTACTTTCATCAGAGAACATAACTTTGGACCACTCAGCAGTAGTCCAGTCCTTTTTGTCTTTAGCCCAGGCAAGACGCTTCTGACGCTGTGTCTTGTTCAAGAGTGGCTTGACACAAGGAATCCAACAGCTGAAACCCATGTCTTGCATACGTCTGTGCGTGGTGGTTCTTGAAGCACTGACTCCAGCTGCAGTACACTCTTTGTGAATCTCCCCCACATTTTTGAATGGGTTTTGTTTCACAATCCTCTCCAGGGTGCGGTTATCCCTATTGCTTGTACACTGTTTTCTACCACATCTTTTCCTTCCCTTCGATCCTCTATTAATGTGCTTGGACACAGAGCTCTGTGAACAGCTAGCCTCTTTAGCAATGACCTTTTGAAAAAAAAAACTGAAATCTTTGAGGGGGAAAAATAAAAAATAAACTCACAGTAACCTGGTTGCATAAGTGTGCACACCCTTAAACTAATACTTTGTTGAAGCACCTTTTGATTTTATTACAGCACTCAGTCTTTTTGGGTAGGTGTCTATTAGCATGGCACATGTTGACGTGGCAATATTTGCCCACTCTTCTTTGCAAAAGCGCTCCAAATCTGTCAGATTGTGAGGACATCTCCTGTGCACAGCCCTCTTCAGATCACCCCACACATGTTCAATTGGATTCAGGTCTGGGCTCTGGCTGGGCCATTCCAAAACGTTAATCTTCTTCTGGTGAAGCCATGCTTTTGTGGATTTGGATGTGTGCTTTGGGTCGTTGTCATGCTGAAAGGTGAACTTCCTCTTCATCTTCAGCTTTCTAGCGAACACCTGCAGGTTTTGTGCCAAAATTGCCTGGTATATGGAACTGTTCATAATTCCTTCCAACCTGACTAAGGCCCCGGTTCCAGCTGAAGAAAAACAGCCCCAAAGCATGATGCTGCCACCACCATGCTACACTGTGGGCATGGTGTTCTTTGGGTGATGTGCAGTGTTGTGTTTGCGCCAAACATATCTTTTGGAATTATGGCCAAAAAGTTCAACCTTGGTTTCATCAGACCATAACACATTTTCCCACATGCTTTTGGGGGACGTGATGTTTGTTTTTGCAGCCGGGCTTGGATGTTTTTCAGCCGGGCTTGGATGTTTTCTTTGTAAGAAAGAAAACATCCGTCTTGCCACCCTTCCGTCTTGCCACCCTACCCCATAGCCCTTTCATATGAAGAATACGGGAGATTGTTGTCACATGTAGCACACAGCCAGTACTTGCCAGAAATTCCTGCAGTTCCTTTAATGTTGCTGTAGGCCTCTTGGAAGCCTCCCTAACCAGTTTTCTTCTCGACCTTTCATCAATTTTGGAGGTACGTCTAGTTCTTGGTAATGTCTCTGTTGTGCCATATTTTCTCCACTTGATGATGACTGTCTTTACTGTGTTCCATGGTATATCTAATGCTTTGGGAATTCTTTTGTACCCTTCTCCTGACTGATATCTTTCAACAATGAGATCCCTCTGATGCTTTGGAAGCTCTCTGTGGACCATTGCTTTTGCTCTGATTAAAGTGTGCATCCACTTGAGTTTATTATGTAATTTCCAATAAAATGTGGATAGAGAGTTTATTGACTGTTGCACTCTTTATCCCTCATTGAATTTGCAGCTTCTTTGACAAAATAATATTACTGTGGGTGATGTTTACCCCAACACTGGTCAGAGTTAACCAGGAGCAGAGGGAGACACAGAGTATACACTTACACAATTCACTGTTTTAACTTTTTCGTTTCATCACTTCTGTCCCCATCACTTATTTGATTCTGTTATGTGTGATTGGCATTGAGTTTCATCCTCTCATGACACGGGAAAGCAGCTCAAGGGTTAACGGAGTCTTGTTCAGTGCAATTTGCTCCAATGCATGCACAAACACACACCTCTCATTGCCACAGCAGTGAGGTTCATTCTGCAGTGTTCTCTGAGCAGCATTGAACAAGGTTTTTTCTCCCCATAAAATAGAGCCACAACTATGTTAAATGAGAAACAGAAGGTATTTGAAGGCTGTCTGATCCCATGGCTCTGTCCAACAACAAGCCTGTTTACTGACACAGAACAGATTATTTTTTAGGTAGTTAGACCGACTCACTAGAATTGTCTTGTTGGTCTTTCAAAATAACCTACAGCAAAGACTGATACAACCAAAGTACAAATAGTGTGCAACCACTCGAGATAATTATATTTCCAAGAAGAGTTGTACTGAACATAGCTCTTCAACTCAAGTATGTGAATGTTTCTGATTTCTGTCTTATTAAGGTTCAACAATGTAGAAAGCAGAATTCTTGATTGAAATGTTTTTGACCCTGTCTGGCATATCGTCCTCTGGCTGACATGGAGATGTTATTTTGTTTTGGGGTTTGCTTCTTCCTGTTATTGCTGGAATTTGAGCTGCATGGTTTGATTTAGAAAACTGATTTGGAACTGGTCCCTAATGTAGCACAAGTAGTCTATACAGTGCTTAGAATCATGAAGCATGAATCATATAGCATGTATTGTCTATTTTGACAAAATATGCAGTAATGGAATAATTGAATTAAAGTGGACATCTTTACATAGGAATATTCTGCTGGAAATTCCTATTTAAAGCAGTGTTCATTGACTATTAAAAGGTTTTCCATAGAAAGGATTCATATGTACATTTTGTTATTGAATCGGGTATTGTAATATTTTCTCTTAAAAGAAAGATATATATATCATTTATAATTAATATACTGGTGTGCTATCTTCGCTATAATCATATTCATGTGTATACATTTTATGAGGAGTTGATTTTAGAATCTGTTTTCCTACTTTAAAATAATAATTCAGATTATTAGTATAAAGGTTGGAGTCTGGCAAGTGAACGGCACGATCCTGTCAGTCAACACATCTACATGGCTCTTACAACACATCTTCCCCTGTCTTTTGCTATTTTAAGACAATAAATGTTTACAATTCAATTGTCCAGCTGTATGTCTCAAATCGGTCAATCAAATTATACAATTCATTGTTGTGATCACGCCTCTCACTCGTCCCAATTCAAAGTGTGTTAAAGTGAGTTTTCTTAAAATATCCCAATTCCTTGATGGCTCTATAACTAACGGAAGTAATAGCCACCAACCAATAAAGTAACACCACGCGCAGGTCGGGGAAACAATATTAGCAGTGCAGGTGCTCTGAACAGCAAATTCTAACCAGTCAGAAACATGGAAGCTGAGGCGTAGAGTGTACTGCCAAAGAATAGTGCGGGGTAGGGCTGCTAGGGAGAGGTTCGATTAAGAAAATGAACCCAGAGGACAATGTAATGGAGACCAGGTATGATTTGGTGCTGAAAAATAATTCATCCTCTGTTGTTTGGGATATAATGTAGGCCTAATATTAAGAACCTGTAGGACGGTGGTTAGAACAATCTCTAGGACGGTGAGGGGGGGGCAGCTAAGTCCCAAATGTATTATGATCCTAGCAACGCCTCAGGCGCTTAGGAGAATGTCCATCTTCCAACAGGACAACAACCCTAAGCACACAGCCAAGACAAGGCAGGAGTGACCCCTCACCAGATAGATTATTAATCTTGTGGACATTTAACGAATAACAAACTAATAATTACCCTTGCTCTTTGAAGCTTATGTTGGAAAGTTGCGACCTCAGGCAAGACAAAGAATCTCCCGAAGGACCAAACTGCTTAGAAAAGATTTCCCACTAACCCAGGCTGAACAATTATCTACTCATCTCGATCAGAGGAATTACCTTTGTTAAAGATTAATTTATTACCCTATTCTTATTCTATCCATTATTCTGCAAATTAACTGTATACATATAGAAGAACACCTAGGTCAGCATGCCCTGTTCTTAGAAGTGATTATGGCCACAATCAAGGCGCCAGGTCTCAAACCTATCTTATCTATGACCCTGTTCAGTTGGCTCCAAGGTAAAGTTGCCTGTGTCTCCTCTGTATTCTTCCGTTGGTGTAGGACAGGGACTGGGGGTAGCTCAGATCAGGAGGTCTGTTAACTATGACCTAGAACTATGGTTGCCATGACAGTGTAGGGTTCTATCTTGTTTTCCTATTAGTATGACAACTTGTTTTGTATGTATCTCAAAGCGTTAGAGATAATATTTTGGGGGCTGACAAGGAGGAGTATAAAGAGCTGGAAGCAATAATGTGTAAGCAGAACAATTGTTATGACACTACTCTGTTGGTCTCTGTACTTATACTCTGTTTTGTTAATGCGATTGTTCCCGTGGATCCACATAATTAAACTTGAAATAATCAACTGTTATACCAGACTCTGAGAAGTTTTTATTTGTAAAAAATCGCGAACATTTTACATCTTCCACACCTTAGCAATATCAATGTGGTTTACTCAGTTCTGTCATCCCATTGGCATGGGCATGATTGGTTTTCAGACCGTTAAGCTGAGTGTTTATTTGTACAAAATTCCTGTCCCCTCATACTGACACTGGCAAGACACAAGCAGATCATGTTCACATTGAAACATTTAGACTTTTCGAAGAACTATATAGGCGAAAAAGTCTAAGCTGCCTCATTTATTGTTTTTTGATAGCTGCAATACGCCAGAAGGAAAGAGTCAGAGAAAAATGAAAGCAATTAATCCTGCCAGATTTAAGAGGGAGTGGAATTAGCACCCTTCAAACAAAGGAAATAAAAGGCTGTAGAAGACAGATCCAAGTGCACAGTGCTTGACCCTTGCTACTCATCATTGTTTGGCTCATACTTTCCATGAATATTGGATTTCTTGTCATGTTAATGTATGTACAGGCATGTGCTGTTTCTTTGTCAACTCTCAAGGCTATCTATTCGCTAGAGACAGACAGACTGATATTAACTTACAGACTGTGGGCCTGGGAAGGGACCAAAAGAGATGGCTCTGAAAGGCAAAAAATAAGCCAATAAAACATTGCCTATTGTTGCTTTTGGAATTCAGTGGACGATTGTTGTGAGCTGTGGAATGAATTGCTGGTAGCATATCTGAGCTGACAAAAAAGCGCAATAATTTGACATAAGAAAG
The DNA here is from genome assembly GCA_016801175.1 of Esox masquinongy. Lineage (NCBI taxonomy): Eukaryota > Metazoa > Chordata > Actinopteri > Esociformes > Esocidae > Esox > Esox masquinongy. The sequence continues at coordinate 22,371 of JACXGI010000606.1, forward strand.
ACCAAAAAACTGGGAACTAGATCTCCAAGTAACTGCTTCCCCGATACATTTTTCAATCTAGCAAGATCTAGAAAAATCCCTTCAAATTCCCAAAAGCCATGTGAAATAATTCAGTCAGCAGGCTGCTATGCGAACAATGCCATGACTGACAGACCGTTTGGAATCTGGCTTGCCTTTGCCTGGGGTTCATGTCATCCTCAAGGAACATTACTTTGCAGACATTAACTTGTCTATCTGAGTGCTGTTGATGTGAATTGATCTCTACTGGACCAACTCCATGACTGGCCTCTCCAGAGCTCTCAGTGTCTGAGTGTTTGTTTGACTGTGACTTTGGCTGTGAATTGGGCAGTAGCTGTGTGCATGTGGGGCTCACTGGCGTTCAGGACTGTTGGATGTGCTTTTTGTGTCTTTTCTGAGCTGTTGATGTAGATTGATGCAGCACTACTACACATATTTTTCTAGATCCGTTCCCATGTCCTGACCCTTCTGAGCTGTGTGCAGCTATGAAAAAGACCATGACTAGATGTGTGCAGTGGGCTGGAGCTGTAGTTTTGTTGTGTTGAGTTTGTTCATGTTGTACTACGGCTCCACTTCTGCTACACCTGGGCTGGCTATCTGTTCTCTTCTCCACCCTGCTCTCTCCATCCCCGTGCTGGCTGTCTGATGTCCTTCACCCTTCCCCCAGTCCTCACACTGGCTTTCTGTTCTCCACCTTGCTCACTATCCTCATGCTTGCTCACTCTTCTCCTCCAACCTACTCCCCCTGTCCCCACGCTGGCTGTCTGTTCTCCTCCACTCTGCGCCCCCTGTCCCCATGTTGGCTGTCTGTTCTCCTCCACCCTTC
>JACXGI010000606.1:23314-126147 GCA_016801175.1 Esox masquinongy
CCCTGGCTCTGTCTCCATGCTGGCTGTCTGTTCTCCTCCACCCTGGCTCTGTCTCCATGCTGGCTGGCAGATGAATGATCCCCCAGTGACTTGATGCCAGCAGTTTAACCTGCTCACTTTCTCTTTCTCTCATAGGAAAGGCAAATTACGCTTTCTTTTGTTAAGACTCAAATCTCTAAACTCTTGTTTCTTTGTTGTATTCTTTCTTGTGAACCTGAATGGTTTCCTTGTTATTGTGTCAAATACTTTCATTGTGTCAAATACTGGCCTAAATATCGTAACTTGATAGCAATTTAGTGAGGCTGATGTTTAGCTGCTCCTCCAAATCAATTCATGCAGGTAATGCAGATATATTATGTTAGTAATTGGTTCATGCTCTCATCCCTTTTCTTAATTAATCAATCAATTAGGTGATTAAGGATGCCAGTGTATATATATAAAGTAACTAATTTAATAGAAGGACTTTTGTGCACTTTAAATAATGCAGTCTGTTTCTCACTCAGCTATCCATAGATATTTTTGGTTTACATGGTGCATTTTGTGCCTATTTTGGATGCCGAATACTGTTTACTTTACGGACGGCAGTCCAGAGGCTACTTCTGGATTAGATTAGATTAAACTTTATTGTCATTGAACAGTACAAGTACAGTCAATGAAATGCAGTTAGCATCTAACCAGAAGTGTAAATAGAAGAGGGCAGAACATGTGCATGTATTAAGTATAATGTATGTACAAGTGGGATGTAAAGATGTACAATGAAGGCAAATGCAAGTACAAATGGCAATACTAAATGTGCAATGAAGGATAATTGAAGGTGCATGTGCCACTGAAATGCAGGGTAGCAGCAATGGGATTCCCGATGTAGACATGTACATGTAGCAATTGAAAATGTCCTTATCAGACTTTGCAATGCAGTATCAGAGTCCATTAGCAGAAAATGCCTCCAGGCACTTGACCTTCTCCCTGTAGGTTGTCACTGATCAGGCCTACCATCATGGTGTCATCTGCGAACTTGACGATGGTGTTGGAATTGTGTACAGGAATGTAGTCGTAGGTGAAGAGGGAGTACAGGAGGGGGCTTACCACGCAACCTTGTGGAGCACCGATGTTCAGGATCAGGGTGGAGGAGGTGAAGTTGTCCAAAGTCCAGTTGCAGAGAGAGGGGCTGATTCCTAGGTCGTGGAGTTTGTTGACCAGACAATAGAGGATGACCGTGTTGAACGCTGAGCTTAAGTCTATGAACAGCATTCTCACATAAGTGTTGGTTTTGTCCAGTTGGGTCATGGCAGAGTGTAAGGCTGTGGAGATTGCGTCCTCTGTAGACCTTTTCGATTGGTAGGCAAACTGGTAGGGATCCAGTGTTGGGGGAGGCAGGACTTAAGGTGGGCCAGGACCAGTCTTTCAAAGCACTTCATGATCATGTATTAACTTTTTACTTGTCAACAACTTACTTGAATTCCACAGGAATTGTCAAGAAAAAACTGGCATTGGAAATTTGTCTGATACTGGCCATCAGCTGCAACCTGTTCTCATTGGAATTCGTAACTATTATACATAAATCTATGGCCCCTGACTTTGTATGATATGTTACTTTTTAGGTGACATTACAGTGAACTCCGAAAACATATAATACACACTAGTAAAACGTATCATATGTTACAAACGCTAGACAAACATATCATATGTTATGAATGCTACAAAAGCGTATGATGTTACAAACGCTACTAAAACGTATCATATATTACGGATTTAAACAAAACGCCAACCAAACCGTGTCTTGTACCGCCACGTTCAGCTCCCCAGACGGGCATCCTACCCACTCCTCCCTACAGGGCTATCTGATGTAGAGAGATAAGTAATGGCCTTACCAAGGTCGCTACAATATGTAATAAATGCATTTTAAGGTTACAGTTAACATTAGGTATCACAACACTGGAGTTAAGGTTATGCTTAAGGTTTGGGTTAGGCATCACAGCACTGGAGTTAAGGTTAGGGTTAAGGTTTGGGGTAAGGTTATAAAACAAATAAGGTTAGGTTGAGATATTGTTTAGGTTAGGTATCACAGCACTGGGGTTAATGTTAGGATTAAGGTTAGGTATCACAGCACTGGGGTTAAGGTTAGGATTAAGGTTTGGGATATGATTTTTTAAAAAATTACTTGTAACATGTTGTAGCAACCTAGGCAAGGCCGCTACTCACCACAAATAGGATGTCCCTCTTTGAAGCAGTGGGTATCGCACCCGTCTGCAGAACTGAAGGATGCGCTTCAGTTGAAACTGCCTGGCAATTTTTTTCTGGATTATTATTACTCTAACATTACTTCATCTAACGTAATATATCTTATGAATTTCTGTCGAAGATTTTCGTAAAATAGTTAACGTATTCCATTGAGACCAGGCTGATAATACAGGATTGGGTATCAGCAATAGCGAGTTTATGTAAATGAGCCAATGCCACAAAACAGATTGTCTAAGCTAACTATGTGCCGTGAAAACATGCAGGCTATGCCTTGTGAACTCATCAACAACCCCAAAAAATCTACAGGCTGGATATATTTTACAATTGAAACAGCCACTAGTAAAACCAGTAATTGGAAACGTTGCAAAGCAAGTGTTTCACGGGGTGACTGTAGAGAAGCTCAAACAAACTAGCCGACGCCTGCTAGCTAACGCCAATCAAAGCTAAAATAGAATACCTACCTGTTTGGTGATGTAGCTTTTCCTTTTAGGTCCACCTTTGACTAATTAGCCAGCTAGTTAGTGCCTAAAATCCATCTAGTGCTATTTAGTGATCATGTTAAACGTACCAACTCACATTGAATTGAATGATTTTAACCAAAAACCTTTCAAAAAATGCTTGTATTAACTTTAAGTAAAATTGTCCATTTGCCATAGCCCTAGTTCGCACTGCAGTGACTTTATCCAATATGTATTGGACTTTATCCAATATGTATCCACTGTCCTATTATACGTTGCTATTTAAGTACACCCTTTGAAAAGTCTTCTCTTTTGTATTTACATATTTGGATGTATGGATATGTAATCTTCAGTTCAATTTAGCATGTTGCACATAGTGATTATACTTTACAATAATTAATTCATGAAAAATCAAGAGAAAAGTGATTTAATACATAATGCAGATAAAATAAGAATACACCCCGCTTAAATAGCTGGTGTTGCCCCTTTGGCAAAAATAACTTCATGTAGCCGTTTCTTATAAGATCCATCTTTAGTTTGGCTTCAGCTTTTTGATAGATGCCCTTACATTCTCCTCAAGAATTGTCTGGTACAATATGGAATTCATGGTTGACTCAGTAAATGTTGAAAGTTGTCCAGGCCCTGAGGCAACAAAGCAGCCCCAAGACATAATGCCACCACCTCCTTCTGTTCAAAAGATGTGGTTTTGGTTTTCAATAAATATGTCATCTGGCATTGCATCTAAACAAACTCCACCTTTGGCTCATCTGTCCAGAGCCATTATTTCAGTAGTTTGGATTTGACCCAAGTGTTGTCTGGCAAACGTCAGTCATGTCTTTTTCTTTGAGAGCAGAGGCTTCTTCCTTCCTGACCCTTCCATATAGGCCAAGTTTGTGCAGTTTCTTTTATAACTGTTGAATTGCACTTTGATATTGTGGAAAGAGGCCTGTAGATCCCTTGATTTTATTTTGGAGTTCTTAGAAACTTCGATTATTACTTCCATCTCAGCTCTTGGGCAGAATTTAGTGGGAATTTAGTGTAAAATGGATGTTTCTCCATTGGTGAATGATCTGTTGGAGAGTGGAATAATGTACTTTAAGTTGCTTAGTAGTGGCTTTGTAACCCCTCCCAGATTTTAACCCCAGATCCGTAGGTGAGGCTGTACATTCTAATAATATTATGACAATTTTTCTCCCCAATATCCTTATATCCAATTAAGGCCCACTCCACAACTCCCAGTGGACTTACACATTGTTTGAGCTCTTGGTGCCCAAGCCACCACAAGGAGTTGCCTTAGCACAGTGGGGCAAGGCAACCACATTTGATCTCTAACTCCCCAACCCCAGACACTGCTGGCCAATTGCACCATCCTCATCGGGTACCTCAGAACACATTTTCAATATCGGGTACATCGGGTACCTCAGAACACATTTTCAATATGTATACACTCAACGGATACAACACTCAATATGTATACACTCAATGTATACACTCGTTATTCCATCTGACATCATCAGTGTTGTGTTTGGGTCTCTTGATGCCTGCAGTGAAGTTCACATGTTTTTTTACATAGCCAGCTAACTGGAAATGGACCCAGATTTTTGCTAACTATGCAGAGATAACTGTCTAGTCTGTCAGGCAAGAAAACGAAAGTTGAGTGAAATCAACACAAGCCTTCGTCAGGAGGCTGTCGTTTCATCTTCTTACTCCCAAAGAGTAAGAAGATGAAAGCCCATATAAATACAAGATATGTCATTTTAATCATGTTCGGCTAAACTGGACGTTTCTCATTTTTACTGTCTCTTACTGAATAATAATTCATTGTGTGTAGAATCTGTACATATTACAGATATTATCCTGCCTGTGGTATAATAACAACTAATTATGTGTAGAATCTGTAGTTGTGTGTCCTATCCTTTCTAATTCTCTGTCTGACAAGCATATGCACATTATGAACTGACAATCCGTCCGCAAAGGGCTATATCCAACACTGTTGATTGATTGAATGACTGAATGAAATGAAGAGATAAGTAAAATTTGATTAATTTTATTTGTCTTTTAGCTTACTTGTTGTATTGCACTGCATTGTTGTCCATTTTGAATTGTTTAACTTCTTGGTATGTTCAGTTACGTATTATTTATTTTGACTGATCCATATCTGATGAAAATTTTTTAATGTTTACCACCTGCCTAACACTAGAACCGCCAAGCCTTGCAGACCAACAGTATCAGCTAGAGCTGAATGCCGTTTCTAGTCATTAACATAAGAATCGGCCCTATCAGCATACACATTCTCCTCCGCAGCATCACCATCCAGCAAGAGCATCAGTTCATCTCCTGGGTCGTTATCAAACTATATAGAATAGTCAAAAAAATAATGAATTACAGAATTTGTATGTTTTAAATGGTTAATGAATTTGACTTAAATTAGCCAAAATAATCCATTAGAATTTTTCATTTTGATCTCATTTTGATGATGTAAAAAGTAAAATAACAGACATTATAGACCAATTTGCGTATCCGCATGAATAGCCGTACATAGGCCTAAAGCACGGTTGCTTGTTAAACACAAAACATTTCAAAGAATGAATAACACATAGGCTACAGCCTATTTGTTGAAAGAAAATTGATAGATCCAAGTATATGTAGCCTCTCCAAGTAAAAACATTGCAGTGTATTATTCAATGAATTTTATTTGTAAATTTGATTAGCAGAGTAAAATGATGATCAAAGGATGATTTACAGTTGCCTACACTATCACGGTGCCTCCCATGATCACACCTCCCTCTGGGGAAGCTTGAATACATTGCTCCCTGTTGCCGGCCTATTAGCCACCGTCCATTCTTCCGGCTGCTAGCAACGCATTCACGGAACACCCCGGACTCTCCAATATTACGCACACCTGTTCCACATCTCATCACCCCGGACTTCCCATCATTATTCACTCTGGATCCTCACTACTACAGCTTATAACTGACCTTGTGTTTGTCGGAGTCTTTGTGTCTGCTAGTTGTCTGTGTTTGTTTGTTGTATTTTTCGCCTAGTGCGCGCTCCTTTGTATCAGTTCTAGCCATTTCTGCCTTCAGTGTTTGTATGACGCATTAAATTTTTCAGCTTAGTAAATCCTTGTTTTTCCGTTCATCCTGTGCCTGGGCTCCTTTCTTACCACACCGTGACATACATGAATAACAAAATTTAAAAATGTAAATTCGATTAGCAGAGTAAAAGAATGATCAAAGGATAACTTACAGTAGTGTCTCACAGTGGCATTTTTATTTGTGAATAATTATTTATTATTTCGCTTCATGAATAATTATTTAGCGTAATACATTTGTAGGATCTTAATCTTCAGTAAAATAAGCAGAGAAAATTCAAAGAGAGATGAAAAGATGTGTATGCAATTTTGTTTCTCTTTCTCTCAACTCTCCAAATAAATACAGTAACGTGCAATATGTTTGCTGAATTGATAATTGGTGAACATTGGTATTTCATTTTGTGAGTAATTATTTAGAGAAAATTCAAAGAGAGACGATAGGATGTGTATGCGCTTATGTTTCTTTTTCTCTCCTGAGATAAACAGTAACATGTAATACCTTTGTTGAACAGGTAGTTGGCTATTGGTAAAGAATGTCTGGTATTTTGTTTCTTAAAAACATATTTAGATTTACATTTATATTTATATTTGATAAATTAGCCTACACAAGAAGCAGAATCTCCTATTGAAAAAAATTATTCAGATTCAGCCAAGACTCTATCATTCATCTGGGAGTATTACGCATTCATCCATTGACGTCATGCATTCTGTGAGGGGTGATTAGCGCCATTTGGGTACCATTAGCGGGCTGCCTGGGTACCAACGTTAGGTGCCGTCGGCTGTTGGCCGATTAAGGCAGAAAATTGGGTAAAAAAAACAGGTAAATAGTCTCTAAATAGTTTTCCGGTTGTGAGTTTAGAATTCTGACCACGGAACAATGTAATATACACCCATTTAGGAAAAGTAATGGAAGAAGGAGGGTGTAGCATCCAAAGTGGCAGTTTTATTTTAATTACAAACTCAAACACCAATTCCCGTAGGCATTTTGGCGGTCCTAGTGCTAATAAGCAGTTGGCTCTCTGTGTGCCGCCAAAACAGAACTGACCCACCGAAGCTTGGAATCCACAAGACCCCTGAAGTTGTCCTGTGACATGTGGCACCAAGTCATTAGCAGCAGATCCTTCAAGTCCTGTAAGTTGCGAGGTGGAGCCGCCGTGGATCAGACTTGTTGGTCCAGCACATCGCATGGATGCTCAATCGGATTGAGATCTGGGGAATTTGGAGGCCAGGGCAACACCTTGAACTCTTCATCATGTTCTTCAAACCATTCCTGAACAATGTGTGCCGTGTGACAGAGCCCATTACAGAGTTTACAGAGCCCATTACAGAGATAGAATTTTTTTTGATGGCCAATATGGCTGTAAAAATTCCAAAATTCCAGCCATATAGAACAGCTACCGGACATATGTTGTAAAAAGCCAATTAATAGCCTACATTAAATCAGCAATAAAACACAAACGCTATGATCCAACAAATGTTTTTCATTTAAATTAGTCAGCAGAATGAACTCTTAACAATCTTTGCAAACTGAGCATATAGGCTCCCACTAGGGCTGTCGCAATCATTACATTATTGCCTGAATGAACCTATTTGCCTGATCGAAATAATCACAATTTTTTTCTAGACAACAATCTTTTTGCACAATATTTTGATTCCAAAATCATGTTTCTAATCTGAGTAAGATTTTGAGGCCATTGTCAGAAATGTCTTAACAAATAGGCTACCATGCGAATTATGTCTGTTTCCATAGGATGTCAGATCATTTGACAGGTCTGCGGAAAGTTATAGGTGCAGATCATTTACTGAAACTTCTTTGCTTCTAAATTTCTGTATGTTTAAATATAGTTTAGAATTGTTTTGCAATGCACCATAAACCATAATGTAGCCCAATTTCGCAGCATTATTATTTAATAGACCAACACGTTTCAGTCACATAAACTCTGATCAACCAAGAAAAAAACACACAAGCGTGTGTAAAATGTTTGGACTAATATTTTTTAATTTCCAACCATATTTATTAATTAGATAATGCACATAAAAATTTAGGGATATAAATATGCTGTTCCATTGCATATTAAACGTTGAAACACATTTTGCTACGTAGGGAAGGCTACTTCAAATAATTGGGCTATTTCAAATAATACGCTTTTCTGTGGTCTTGTTGGCTTCAGTTGCACCATTGCTTGTTTTTTTTAAACCAGCCCAGGGATGTCTGCTTCGCCTAACCGAGATCATATAGGTCACACAATATTAGCCTATTTAATATGCTATTAATGTTTTTATTCATTCATTTGGCATATTTCCCGACGGAATTTTTGGCCATTTATATTTTCATCTGCCGGACAACTAAACCTGATACCGGTGAAAAGCTAGCATTTGCTGGCTAACGTAAACACTGGCCCATTATCCTGCTGTAAGAGGCCACTGCTATCAGGAAATACCATTGCCATGAAGGGACATACCTGGTCTGCAACGATGTTTAGGTAGGTGACATCGATGAGCCTTGGGCACCTAACACCCTGTCAATGTTTTGTGGTTTGCAGAGGTGTAAAAAGTACAAAGGAAAAGTACTCAACTGGGTTTGGCTGTGTTAACTACTTTAGGGAAGCATCTAATTAAGATCCTAGTAACCAGGTAAAGGGAGTTCAAAACTAACCAGTGATATCTTAAATAACAAGGAAAAGTGTTAATTGTCAATTAAGGTCACTGGTCACTAGTTATGAACTCTGTTTACATAGTCATATAGCTCTTTCTTAGGAACTTCCCAAAACTGGTGAACACAGCTGACTAATTTTACTTTGTAATTTTTATACCTCTGGTGGTTTGTCCTTCCTTGGACCACTGTCGGTAGGTACTCACCACTGTTGACAGGGAGCACCCAACAAGCCTTGCCATTAGAAGATGTTCTGACCCAGTCGTCTGGCCGTAACAATTTGGCCCTTGTCAATGTCGCTCACTCCTGACAACGAGAACTGATTGTTCGCTTACCATCTAATCTACCCAGACCTTGACATGTGCCCTTGTTAGAAGATGATCAACGTTATTGGCTTTACCTGTGAGTTGTCATAATTTTTTTGCTCATCATTGTATATGACATTGTCAAAAGTCTGATACCACCAAGCTTGTGACTGCAACCTTGTTGATTCATTTGAAGTTTGTTTTTACATTTTTTTCAGATTATGCTCTGCCCAATAGAAATGCAAATGATAAATCATGTATTCTGTCATTGTGGATTCACTTTTATGTATGAAAAATAATTTGTTTCTAAATACTTTTACATTTATGTGTGTGCTACCATGATTACAGTAGATCCTGAATGAATTATGAATAATGATGAGTGATAAATTAGTGAGAGTTACAGACATCAGGAAGAACTTGGTGCAACCCAGAAAGATTCAGCAGGAGATAATGGGGATCCAAAAACACACATAAATTATTTAAGACATGCTAACAATACCATGAACAAAAACTGGGGAGGTTGGCATTGAGATGGGTGATATGATTTCAGTACATGTAAAAGTCATTATTCATGACTACGAGTTGTCATGGTAGCTTTCACATTGATAAAATAGTGTTTACAAACATTGTTTATTTTTTGTAAACAATACATTTGACTTTAAAATTACATAATACATTATTGAATATTCCATTGGGCACAAAATAACACAGCAAAGCATACTACAAATGTATCAGTTGTTGGTTGAGTCACAAGTTTGATACAGCCTAGTCATTGCCAGTCAATTACTATACCTTTGGCTACCTTATACGCATATAAACACAGTTGTCCAAATTATTTTTTATTTAAAAGTACAAATAATGCTTTAATTTCCAGTACCTAATACAGATCAACACACCCTCAACTAAAAGCTACCTGTCTGCACTTTCAGATTGTCTTATCCATTAACAGTTTGGGTGTTGTCCAGAATTTTGATTGACAATAATGTACACTGGGCCCGCAAATGCATTCTCCAAACATCATCAACAACAAATCAGTGGTACAATGAATTATGCTATTCGAGAAAATGAGAGCTATATTTATTAACTTGAACTCATGCTTGTTATCTCTTTGCTGGTAATCTTGCAAATATGTCATTACACAATTATGTGGATGTATGGATCTGCCACTGATAAAACTGATCACCGTGTACTTATTAATTGTTGTTTGATGCTAGATCTATTCTTTTTATAATTTTTTTTAATGTATTTATCTGAACCTCTTATCCAAAGTGACTTGCATACATTATAAATTGCAGACAGTTAGTACCTATTGTACTTTGAGGAGAAATTAAGTTTCTCCCTTAGCATTTACAAGGGTAATAGCAGAAATATTGTATTTACAATTCTAGATACCCTTAGCTACAACATTTGTTTAGAATTACATTTTGTGTAGCCTATCCTGCCTGTGCTACAATAATAACCAAGCAAACGTAATGCTTTTGTATACTTTTTCCAGGCTTGTGTGGTGCTGGACAGAGATAATGGAAAGTTATTAGTAATAGGTAGCTTGCTTGTTACTAATAGAGATCTTTCCTGGAGGAGGAATATGGCTTACAGCTCAGTTTTCAGGTCTATGTTAGCCTGTGTATTCCCTATATTTGAGTTTTATCCACAACTTTGTGCCAATTTCTTTCAAACTGGCAACGCAAAGAAATTGACAGATATAAACAAGAAAAACAACATCTTTCTCTAATATCCTTTATATTGTAATTAACATGATTTCTTTGTTTATATGGTGGAAATCTTACAAATGACACTTCTAATATACTTTATGTTACAGTTGGTAGGAGAAGGGATAAATGACGCAGTGAAGCTGGAGATGATTGGATGGCCATGATCATATGAATGCATAATGGATAAGGAGCCAGGACACTCCTTCTCTTATGATCAAAGCCATCGGATCCTTAGTGACCACAGAGTTCTGTATAACATCCCATCCAAAGAGCGGACACTAAGCATGGCAATGTCCCCTTCACTGCCCTTGGGCATTAGGATTTGATGTTTTAGACCAGAGGGAAGAATGCCCCCTACTGGCCCGTAAACATCACTTCTAGCAGCATTTGGTCTCCCATCCAGTGGCCTATCAGAAGTGGTGATGCTTATTAACAATGTGTTTTTTATTCATATTCACTGTTGCTCAGTTTCATGAAGGATTGCCAATACTTCTTGAATTGACTCTATATTTATTATTATTTTATCATTATTAACATTAGTAGTAGAATTAGTAGTAGCAGTAGTATTAGTTGTAGTAGTAGTAGTAGTAGTAGTAGTAGTAGCAGCAGCAGCAGTTGTAGTAGTAGCAGTAGTAGTAGTTGTAGTAGTAGCAGTAGTAGTAGTTGTAGTAGTAGCAGTAGTATTAGTAGTAGCAGTAGTAGTAGTAGTAGTAGTAGTAGTAGTAGTAGCAGCAGCAGCAGTTGTAGTAGTAGCAGTAGTAGTAGTTGTAGTAGTAGCAGTAGTATTAGTTGTAGTAGTAGCAGTAGTAGTAGTACTTGCTCCAACAGCATCTGCTTCATGTGCCGAGGCGACAGAAAAAACCGACACTCCTTTTATTTATTTATCGTATACCACATTAAAACAAATCGAAGAGATTATGTTAGAGATGATTGGCTGCATCTTCAGCAAAGGCCATATTTACTGTTGCTGCTTTCTCTCTCTGCTGCAGTTGACATGAAGAGGTGCCACTTCAGACACAAGTAGAAAGCAATAATATGTTATGTATTTTCAACATCAAGCCTCACGTTTGGTTTCCCCTTGACTTTCCCTAGTGGTCGCTACAACGGAGAGAGCAGTCAACAGCTTGGCCGCTAAAAGAGCTTAATATACCAAACAGACTATTCAGTGGTTATGGGGATCAATGTTTAATATTCACTGTCTTTGAATGTGGAATCAGGCCTACAGCATGTCGATAATTATCTATGAGCTAAATAATTTAAAAGCCTATTCTATACACTGTCTTGGCCATCCAGACAGCCACTGTTGATTGGGCTGCTGGCTATGGATTCTGTCTCCTTTTCTTAGGAGTTCGCTTTGTTGTTCCATTTCATAAGCTGAGTATGGAGTTGTTCAGCTGAGTAGTCAAGGTCTACGTGGGTTCAGGTCCCATGCCCTGTTGTCGAGACGGGTTGGGAAGTGATTGAAACACAGAGTCTAGCTCTGGGCCCAGTAGCCAATCACATAGCTCAGATGGTCTGCCTGTGGTGAGCCTTGCTTCTGTAGACAGTGTGATTGCTGGCTGTGTGAAGGCTGTTCAATGCCTTCTCTCTGTCAGTGCTTGAGTCTTGTTTTCTTTTTGAAACAGATGCCTTGGCTGACAAGATCATACTGTCCGACTCAATGTCTGCCGTTCTGTTTCACTCAAGAAGTTACATCGTACATTATAATGTCTAGTTTCCTGAATGCTGATTGGCTGAAAGCCGTGGTGTTTCACAATCTGCATTGTGACACACATCATAGGTAAGTGGACCATTTACCATACCCCCTTGTGTTGTTGTTTGGTTGCGTTGTTAATTTAATTTGCCTAGACACAAAAATCCTCTGATTCCCTTGTTGATAATAATGAGAAGCAGAGTCCTGAAAGGTGTGGGCTGTGGGCTTGGATGGGAGAGGAGGGATGTGTTGTATAAAGTTTCTCCCCGAGAGTTCCAGAGCTGTGATTAAAGTAGGCCTAGCTCATAGTGGTGGTGTGGTGTCCCTGAGCTGACAGGACTGGCCTTTTTTTGTGGGACAGTGTATTTATCACCTGGATAAGTGCTCTCACACACTGCCTTAAGGACCATAACTCTGGTTAATGGAAAACAAAAGCCCAGCCAACAGAGCCTAGACACTGTATCTTTCCCCTGTCACTAATGTACCATCACACACACACACAACTAGGTGCTTAGGCGCGTGCGAACACAAACACATGCACACACAAATGCCTGCACGTAGCCATGAGCACGCACACACCAACAATGTACACCCAATACGCCTGTGATTGTTTGAAATGTTTGACCATTGTTGGCATAGTTAATGTAAAAAACAGGTAGTTAAATCAGAAGGTTGAATGTGAACTTTGCAAGGTAAGCCACATTCCCAGTCAAGAAGGCAACATTTTGTGCATAATCCGCATTATGTATTGAACATTTTGTCTTTCAGTAGCCAAAGAGACATACTGAACTATCCATAGAAGGGTTTTGGGACCAATTTAACTGTTAAGCTAGTGGGTATGTTAATAATAATTACATGTCAGGACCAGTAATAGCTGCTGGTCCTGATTAGATTAGATTCAACTTTATTGTCACTGAACAGTACAAGTACAGTGCAACGAAATGCAGTTAGCATCTAACCAGAAGTGCAAAGAGGGCAGAAAATGTATTTACAAGTATAAAATATATGTATATTACAAGTGGAATGTGCAGATGGGCAAATGCCGTACAAATGGCAATACTAAATGTGCGATTAAGGCAAATAGAGGAGGGCAGAAAATTTAAAAGTATTAGGCATAGTGTATGTTATAAGTGGGATAATAGTTGTTTGGATACAAATGGCAGTTTCTAAATGGCGTGCTAGATGTGCAAACGAGGCAAATAAAGGAGTAATGTAGTAGGGTAGCATGAGCAACCGGGATGCAAAGATAGCAGCACTAAGGTCCCCAAGGTAGACGTGTGTATAACAACTGTTAAAAAATAAAAATGCAAGCACAATGGCAATTCTAAATGTGCAAAGAGGCAAACTGAATGTGCAAGGTGCTTGGGCCACTGAAATTCAGGGATAGAAGTGGTGAGGTTCCTAAGGTAGACACTTACCTGCAACAACTGAAAAACTGAAAAGACCTGTACCGCCTGCCTGATGGTAAGAGGGCAAACAGTTTGTGGCATGGGTGCGAGGGGTCCCTGATGATCCTGCACGCCATGCGCAGACACCACTTGTGCTGGAGGTCCACGATGGCAGGAAGCTGGGTGCCAGTGATGTGCTGGGCGGTTTTCACCACCCATTGCAGGGCCTTCTGGTCGGCTATGGAGCAACTTCTAAACCACACTGTGGCGCAGTTTGTCAGAATGCTCTCAATAGTGCAGCGGTAAAAGTTCACAAGGATCCTGCAAGACAGGTGGGCCTTCTTCAGCTTCCTCAAAAAGTACAGGCGTTGCTGCACCTTTTTGACCAGAGCTGAGGTGTTGAGGGACCAGGAGAGGTCCTCTAAGATGTGGACACCCAGGAATTTGAAGCTGGACACATGCTCCACCTCAGTACCATCGATGATGACTGGGGCATGGCTGCAGCTTTTAGACTTCCTGTAATCCACAATGAGTTCTTTGGTTTTCTTTGCGTTGAGGGCCAGGTTGTTGTCAGCGCACCATGCCGCCAGGAGCATGACCTCTTCCCTGTAGGCTGACTCGTCATTGTCACTAATCAGGCCTACCACCGTGGTGTCGTCTGCGAACTTGATGATGGTGTTGGAACTGTGTACAGGAACTCTGTCGTGAGTGAAGAGGGAGTACAGGAGGGGGCTCAGCACACAGCCTTGTGGTACACCAGTGTTCAAGATCAGGGTGGAAGAGGTGAAGTTGTCTAACCTGACAGACTGGGGTCTGTTGGTTAAGAAGTCCAGAGTACAGTTGCAGAGAGAGGGGCTGATCCCCAGGTCATGGAGTTTGTTGACCAGCCTAGAGGGGATGACAGTGTTGAATGCTGAGCTGAAGTCTATGAATAGCATTCTCACATAGGTGTTTGTTTTGTCCAGGTGGGTCAGGGAAAAAGTGTTGAGCCCTGGAGATGGCGTCCTCCGTAGACATGTTCGACCGGTAGGCAAACTGGTAGGGATCCAGTGTTGGGGGGAGAAAGGACTTAAGGTGGGCCACAACTAGTCTTTGGACGCACTTCATGATTGTGGGGGTGAGTGCAACCGGTCGGAAGTCATTCAGGCTAGATGTGGTCGACTGCTTCGGCACTGGAACATTGGTTGCAGTCTTGAAGCTCGTTGGTATGATATGAATAGGAACGGCCATCAAGGGAATGTATTTGTATGGTTGGTTTGGCTCTCTCCCTTCAACAACAGGCACATGCAGCGGTAAGGGTCCAGTTCATTTAGAATGGATTTTTGTTTCCATTTTTAATCAATATAAAAAAAGAAAGTTTTAATGTTAAGAACAGTTACATCCCTCTCAGATACCTATGCAACCGATCCATTGGACTCTGTTGTGTGGTTAGGAACGCTGGCAGTCTGGTTTAATGTTCATTGCTCCAGGTGTAGCTACTGCCACAGTCATAAGTTATGAACTGGGATCACCAGCAGCTTGCTGTGTGACAGAGTGTTGGTCTGTGCAAAAGTGAGTGGCTGTTCACGGTAACGGAGAAATTGCTGATTTACGCCCTCATAATAAATTCAGAAATGAAAGTGTACCTTTTACTTGCATCCTGACAACATGTGCTCTTGTGTGCACACACTGACACACACGCCAATATAAAAATGCATGCAATTCTTCAAACATCAATTTATTATGACTCTTACATAAAAGTATGGCCATTACACACTTGAAAGCAGTCAATTCCCGATTATGCTGTTAATTGTCATCTCTGCAAATGTATGTTGCGGAATGTTTGACATTTGACTGAAAGGCTGATTAATTAATAGAAACCGAACGAAGGACAGAATAAGGAGGAGGTGTGACGATGAGAATAAATAAGACACAGCATATCTGTCAAATCACTACCATTGACTCATTTGACCTCCAAGTCCATCTAACATGAGAGAGAGAGTGAGAGAGTGAATGAATGAGAGCCTCTTTGCCTCTAGCTGGAGCTGCCTGGATATGATATGGTGTAAATGCTGTCTACTTCTCTGCTTTTAGGCCTGTTCTGCAGAGTGTTTTCTCTGCTCTTAGCCCAGAGCAGGTGAGTTTACAACAATACAACATATCAGCTAGGTGTCTATGTTTAGTCAGGTTTCACACACATGGCCTGGCCTCTCCGCTCCCACAGACGTTCTCACTACTCTATAACGCAACTGTTTCTGAAAATTTATTGTACTAATACAATGTACAATGTAGAAAAGTACTTTGTCCGGCTGCAGAGAGTATGCTACTACGTCAGCTTTGACATAAAAAAAATGCATTTTTTTTCCTGTAGTACTGGACGTGTAATCAGATAATTTGGTGCAGCCTAGTGCATGCGCTAATAGCTCGTCTCTGACTCCCTTAGTCTTAGTTATATGTCACGCCAACAATACATGCTAATTGGATGGACTGGACACCCATGATGTCAGTTGCTAACCTGCCACTGCTACAGCCTTTACCAACATTTGAACAGTTTTGCTGCTGTATATGATGTACATTTTACAAGATTATTAGAGCTAGACAATCTCGATAAAACATCATATCATATGTTATACATTTGTACTTCAGTGAACAACAATAGATATCAAGTCACCTTTTTGTTTATGTAATGCTGAAATTAAGAAAAATCATGTCAGAACTGTTCTGACCTTAAATAAGAAAAAGTTGATTAAATAAGTTTAAAAAAATGTATTGATAATTTCTGTGAACATTTTGAAAAAAAATACTTATTTGTTTTTTGTTGCCCAAGTGTACACAGTCTTTGATCTGACATCAGTAGAAGTGATTCTGATTAGCCCTAAATAACACCAGCTGTTGCAGTAGGATTTCCTTGAAGGTTTCTTGGTTGCGTACTGCAGAGTCCATAGTCCACATGAAGATAATAAAAGGTCACCATGAGTCCCAAGGCAAATGCAAAGGAGCTGCACAAATTTGTGTCAGGATATGGGCACTCCCTGCACATACTGCACATATTCCCCACATGTCTAAATTGCGTGGTAGGGAGGCAAAACGGATGTCATTTCCTACAAAAAGAAGTGCCTCCAAAACTGTTTGAATTTAGCAAGAAAACATTCAATCTCCCAAAACCATGTGAGAAGATCTGTGGATTGAACTACAGAGGGCTGTTCAAAAGAGATCCTCTCAGTTTGAATTAGCTTAGAGTAAAATAGCAAAATACAGGTGGATAAGTCTCTATTAATGCTTTAATAGAGACCTATCCAAACAGACTTACTGCCATAATCCAAGCAAAACTGGTTTAAACAAATAATTAGTTGTGTGATGTGCCCACATATGCAACCAATGCAACAAAGGCATTGACAGTTTACTGTTTTTCAGTTGTCTGTTACAATATCTTATTTAAGGTGAAAAAAATGTGGACATGATTTTTCTTGATTTCAGCTAATCCAGAAGGGTTGGGTAGACTTTTGAGATCCACTGTACAGTATAAACAAATATTTTATATGATGAAATGTATACATTCCCAGTAACAAGAACTGACCGAATTGTGTTCTAACATATTAACACATATTAACATTTGTTAACACTGTGTTGTACAGTTAAGTCCGGTAGTAATGGGACACTGACACATGTTTTGTTATTTTGGCTGATTACCAGAATATATTCAAGTTACAGTTAAATAATGAATATGGGCTGAAAGTGCAGTCTCTCAGCTTTAATTTGAGGGTATTCGCATCCAAATTGGAGGGAGGGTTTAGGAATTACAGCTCTTTAATATGTAGACCCTCTTTTTCAAGGGACCAAAAGTAATTGGACAATTGACTCAAAAGCGTTTTCATGGACAGGTGTGGGCTATTCCTTCGTTATTTCTTCATCAATTAAGCAGGTGAAAGGTCTGGAGTTGATTTCAGGTGTGGCATTCGCATTTGAACCCACAACATGCGATCAAAGGAGCTCTCAATGCAAGTGAAACAGGCCATCCTTAGGCTGCAAAAAAAATCTAATCGACCAGAGAGATAGCAGGAACAGTAGGCGTGGCCAAATCAACAGTTTGGTACATTCTGAGAAAAAAGAATGCACTGGTGAGCTCTGCAACACAAAAAGGCCTGGACGGAAGACAACAGTGTCTTCCATCCACGGAAGACAACAGTGGTGGATGATTGTAGTATCCTTTCCATGGTAAAGACAAACCACTTCACAACATCCAGCCAAGTGAAGAACACTCTCCAGGAGGTAGGCATATCATTATCCAAGTCTACCATAAAGAGAAGACTTGACGAGAGCAAATACAGAGGGTTCACCGGATGGTGCAAACCATTCATAAGCTTCAAGAATAGAAAGGTCAGATTAGAACTTAACAAAAAACATCTAAAAATATGCCAGCCCAGTTCTGGAACAGCATTCTTTGGACAGATGAAACTAAGATCAACCTGTACCAGAATGATGGAAAGAAAAAAGTATGGAGAAGGCTCAGAACGGCTCATGATCCAAAGCATACCATATCATCTGTAAAACACAGTGGAGGCAATGTGATGGCATGGGCATGCATGGCTTCCAATAGCACTGGGTCACTAGTGTTTATTGATAATGTCACAGAAGATTCAAGCAGCCGGATGAATTCTGAAGTGTATAGGGATATATTGTCTGCTCAGATTCAGCCAAATTCAATGAAGTTGATTGGGCGGCGCTTCACTTTACAGATGGACAATGACCCAAAACATACTGCGAAAGCAACCCAGGTGTTTCAACCAAGGCAAAGAAGTGGAATATTCTGCAATGGCCGAGTCAAAAAAAACGAAAACGTATTATCTATTAACTATTATCTGCATTTGATTAATCAGTCTGTTGCAAAAAAACTGGCCGCCTACTTGTTTTTCATTCCTAGTATTTGCCATTTGGGGACCTACATTCCCCAACCTAAATTCATCATTTCCTGTATTATGCCTTGATTCAGTCAGAAAGTAGCGTACCTTTATCAGAATAATATAACATTATTATATATATACATAATAATCCTCCACCTGTTCGGCTATGTACGGTTTGCGAATTGAAACGGCCACTTATTTTTAGAATACACATTTGGACAACATTGCTGGTTTTCTTTCTAAAGCATAAATGCATTCCAAAATCACTGCTGTAAACCATTAATTTAAAAGATTTGAGAAAAACTCTTTAAAAATAAAAAAGGAGATGTGTGGAGAAACATGAAGGGTATAAAACATACGTTTTCTCCACATCTCACTTCAAGTGATTTTAGCCCAGCTATTTTGTTTCCTATGCAATGTTTGGATGGCACACATGATAACCAGCAGTGTTGTCGACCGTGTATGCTAAAAATGAATTGCCTATGCCAAATGAATACACTGATCAAAATATGTCTCAACCAGTCCTATATGGTATGTCTGAGATTCTACTTGCAACAGCAGGAATCCTTATCGTATAGTAGAATGGGTCTTTCATGCTGCTGTTGACGAGGCAGACGTTGAATGA
Source organism: Esox masquinongy (assembly GCA_016801175.1). Lineage (NCBI taxonomy): Eukaryota > Metazoa > Chordata > Actinopteri > Esociformes > Esocidae > Esox > Esox masquinongy. The sequence continues at coordinate 42,361 of JACXGI010000606.1, forward strand.
GGTGATTTGACAATGATTTGAGGACGTCTCTCACAGCGCTGGGAATTTAGCACACAACAGTAGTACCAATTGTGCTTGTTAATGTGTGTAACAGACGTGTAACTTTTTAGTGCTATTGCCTCGGTTCAGTTCTTCCTTCAGATGGGCGGATGTCTGTTTGGCCGGGGTGGGGTGGTGGAGAAAGGTAGGGAGGAAAGGAGGGAGGGTGTTTGGGAGATTTTCACTGATGACTTTTCGGGACTGATCCAGGTGAATGAGAATGTCTGTTTAATCGCAGAGAGGGGGGAGTTGAGGTGCTGCCACGGTCGAAACCATGATGAAGACATCTCCATCTACCAGGGAAATATTTGTATATTAATGACAAGAGAGGTAATTTGCAGCCTGAGAAAGAGGGAGGGAGCATTGAGCTGTCTGTCGGTGAGAAGCTGGGCCAGAGAGGTTTTCCAGGAAGCGTGATGGTTTTTCTAACCGTTGTAGCCAAAGAATGAGGCATACACTGTAGCGCTCACCTCTGCACTGACATGTGTGGAGTTTTTCAAGGTTGTACAGAATAAGAAAACAGCACAGCCATCTCACCAGATCGATAGGGTTTACACACAACTCCACTTCCTTCAGCACAATCCCCCATCCTCACTGCTGGGGCCATAGGATTACATGCACTAAGGAGGAATGGGAGGGAAAATAGAGGAAATTAATTTCAGTGGTCGTTAGTGGAAGAAGAGGAGATAATGGTTGTGGTGCAAAACACTATTGACTGGCCATTAGCCAGAGTTCCTCAGCTTTACCGGACACTGTGTAGCAAGCCTTAGTTCTGCATTGGATTACACTCTAAATCATGTGGCACCCACTCTTCCATGATGTGTAGGTGTACTCTGTTTTCTGTGTTGTTTTTGCATCCAGTTTTCTCTAACCAGAAGAGGAGGAACAGCATATACATCCCTTTATGCTAGCTCCAGATTTTTATAGAAGCTAACAGGGTCAGACAGCCAGACTGTGAGACTCTGACTAGCCTTCCTGTCTTCATTTACCCTTTGTTGTTGAAGAACCTCACTGACCTACACACAGAACTCTCTCAGAGAAAAACACATGGGCCTCTCTTAGAGTAAAACATCATAGAGGTTTGCTTTGGTTTCAGGTCCTTGGAGGCAAATGGCCAACTTTGTTCTCTGCTCTTTTAATGGGCTTTAAAAACAGTCTGGCCTTACACTTGGCCACTAATCACTGGTGCTTCTATCACTTTGTGAAGAACATAGGTATGGCTTTCTCTAATTGTCCCTCCCTGTGATTCTAGTCAGTTCTGTAGAGAAAACAGCAGTTACAGGAGAGTATAGTAGTAGATTGAAGGTCATTCCAGCTGTGGTGATGATGGAAGTAAAATCTGTGGGTCCCTGGACCTCCAATCAAGCCACTGTCATTGATGTTGGAGCCCTTTAATTATCACCCTCTTTCAACAATGCAAATGGCAAATCTTGTTAATGATGCAGCTCATTCTGTGGTTAGGAGCCCTCCTTCTAATTATTAACCCACCCCTCAAAAACACGCTTGTTAGAGGAGAGAGTGCCGGGGTCGCCGTTGGTGTGTAATCCACCGCTCCTCAGTCCATTCCATCCTGATTCTGCCTTAGTGGAGGCAGAGGGAAGTGAAATCACCAGAGGTTACCCCACAACACTCTGCCCTGTCTCACCCTGTGCTAAGACTACATAGGGGCTTGGGTCTGACTCTGACCCCATGGGTTAAAGAGGCTGTGTTCAGGATAGGACTTCAGACTGAAACACATTTCTGATTATAAACAAGGGTAGCATCATGATATTAAATATACCCCTCTCCGTTTCTCCTAGTATCCATCTGTTTCTCTCTCTCTCCCCCTCTCTCTAGCCTCCTCTCTCCCCTTGTCTGCTGTGTCTGTGTGACCTTTCTTGCTCCCCCTGCAGGTCTGGATGACCTCCTCCGCTGCTCCTTACCACCTCTCATTAATTTTGCCGTAGGCACTCTCTGCCCCATGTCACCCTGTGCCATGCCAACTCTGCTGCATGCCATGTCACCTTTAACCAGGCACAGCTCTCCCGATCTCCTCGGAGCAAAACACACATCAGCGCATGATATAATCGTATAGGGGAGGGCGGAAGATCTCAGGGAATTTTAAAGTTTCTCTGCAAAGACACAATGCTTTCCTGGTCATGTCTCAGCGTATGTATCTGTCTCATGGTGGGCTCCGTCTGGGCTGGTTGACCAAGGATTTTTGTTGTTGTTGGGGACAGCCCTACTGGGAGGACACAGGTTCATCTTCCACAGTGAGGAAGATCGTTGGGGTTCGGGAGGCAAAAACACAGCTAGCAAACACAGTTGGAGATTTAGAGAACATGGTTGATTCTTGGGGGTCACCAAGTCACCAAATCTACAATTAAACACCACTGCAATGCCAGTAGCCTAAAGCTTGGAGTTTGCTGGACAGTGCTGGCACTTGGATTGGTACTGGGTGCTGTGATGAACACGCACACCGGTGGTGGGTTTGACGTTAAAAGAAGGATGTGCACGGAGAAAAGAACCATATACCTACTCTGTAGAATATGGGGGTGGTTCTGTCATGTTATGGGAATGTTTTGCATCCACTGGACCTGAGTCTTTGTCAAAGTCAAACTAAAATGTTTCCAGAATTGCATCTTCCAGCTAAAAACCACAACCAACAACCAACTACAAGCACAAGTTTTTTTTTTATAGGCCACATAATCAACATGTTGCAATGGTCACTTAGAACTTGAATTCTGTTGAACCCATTTGGTTTGAGTTTATAAGGATAATCCATGATCACAGATTTCAAGGACGTGTAAAGTTTGTGTAAGAAAGATTGGTCTAATATCCTCTCCAATGTGTTCTTCAGTTATGTAAACAATAGGAAATGGCTCAGTGCCATTATCCTTGCGAGGTGAGGGTGAAAAAAGTACAAAATTAGAGGGCCAATAATCTTGACACTTAATATGTACTTTGGGCGCTTTGAGATATGTAATTTAGTTGATTCTCTTGAATCATTAATGAAGTACAATATTCCACATGTTGGAAAATAAGAACATTGCTTATTACCAGTTTTTATCTTCTAACAAGGCACCTATGTTATTGTCGCTGCGTTGTTCCGCTCAGTTATCAAACTGACTGTATTATGGATTGACTGCCTCAGCAGGACAGAGGTCACTGGCTGCTGTAATAGACTGAGTGAGAATAATGAACAAGTGTTCAAACAGACTTTATCACGGCGGTGGTGTAATGTCCAGTAGAGATGCTGAGATCGACATGACATCTAACTGATTGAGGAAGGATAGTGAAATATGTTGATATGTTTAAAATGTCTGCAAAATAAAACGCTGTCTAGATTACAGTCTGGAGTCTGGCATGTACTTGACTGAATCAGTGACACTGCTTTGTGTGATGTTGTTGTTTGTGTTCATTGAAAGGATGAGGTGGTGTTCAGATTGAAGTCAAATGTAATGATGATATTATGGTTCGGTCAGTCCCGCTACTGCTCCCAAACCAGTGCTCCACCATCTGGGCCAAATTACATCCCTACAAGGGCCTGGCATGGCGCTCTTTACTGTTTTACTTTTTCTAGTTTTCCAAGCTGCCTTTTCTCTCCTGTGCAACAGCTGCTATATAGTGTAAATAGTCTTCCAGAAACAAGGCAGATAGCCTGTGAGGAAAACAGGAGCTACCAACAGCCTCTTCATATCAGAGCTTTTGACAAACACTCCAAAGATGTACTGAGCCACACCACAGTACATCCTGCTCCTTTGATATAGAAACACTGGGGTACACCTGATTGCAGCTTTTACAGGAATGTCTGGTCTTTGTCGGGACAGGTTGCGGTTTCTGGAGGACGTTCTGTAGCGATAACATCTGTTGCCGTAATTTTGGCCTGCACCATGACCGTTGGTTTGTATAAAAGCAACTTTATGCTTGGTGCCGAAGCATCCTTTATTTATCATCTGTTTCTAGCATCTAAATAATTGCTGGCTTGTTTATTTTGATTTAGCTTCTTGAGGGTGGCTTTGAATACATTTCTCCCCATTCAGGAGAAATGTCCAGACATTTTTGCTTTACTCAATGTCACTCTCACAGCAGACTCACGAGTCAGTCAATGTTTCCTTCAAGAGACTGAGGTTTAGTCTAGGATTCGCTGGGAGGAAATACAAAGACTGAATAGAGGGGATAGAAAAAAACAACAGTGCACTGCAGATCCAATCAGATTATTTGGGGTGGGTCTTCAAAGTGGTGTGCTAACAACAATCAATTTGCCCAGGTAAGTGGTAAGTTTTCAAAGCAGGGGGTCTAGACTTGTTGCTGCTCAGTGGTTGCAAACTCATAGACACTTTTTTTAAACAGTTAGTCCAATCCCAGACCTACTAAAATATTTACACAAATTAAGATTCAGTTGCTTCAATGCATAATGATTAGGGACACAAAGGGTCGAAGGACATTTTTTTCCAGCCAGATCACTAAATATTTCTAAGAGCTGCTGTAGCTCTTGTATAGTCTGGGCTAAAGGCTGTGTCTTAATACTTTCTGTGTACTGTTTAGTGTGCTGCAGCTAGGCTGTGTCCTGTCAGAGTCAAAGGCCAACATCTTATTTCACCTGGGGTCAGAATCATGAGCCTACATCACAACTGTGTCCCAGGGGACTATTCATCGTCTAATGAGTTCTAAACATGGCGGTTGTAATGCTCCATGACCCCTAGAAAGATCACAGTCACAGTGGACAAAGGGAGGGGAGAGTGGTTGTATTTAAGATGGGGTTCCCATAGAGTACACAAGGCGATGACTCTATTATAGTAGGCTGTAAATCATCGCAACATAAGGTGCTGTGAAGTTCAGAGGAGAGTATAAAGCCTGACATCATACAAACAGGGCTCCTGACATGAGCCATTAGACTGACTCAGGGCCTGTTGTTACAACCCACTTTACTCCAGCCAAGGTATTCGCTAGCCTTGATTAAGACTGGCTGCTGCAGCTGTGTCCCTGTGCTATTGAAGGCCACGTAGCCCGGGCAAGTGGTGGCGTTGCCTCTCTCCACTGTGCTGCTCTGAGACATCTGTATGAAATCCTATTTGTGCATGCGCTGCTTTATTATTCTGATTTAATATAACAATGACTTGCAATATCCATTCTGCTTCCTTCACTTTTTATTCATGCCAGCCAGACTCCCCCCTCCTGGTCCGGGAGGAAGGGAGGAAAGAAAGCAGCACAATGAAAATTAAATCAGATTTATTGTCCGCCTATAGAAAGATGTGTGACCCACTGCCTGCCTGCCTTCCAGGCAACAGGGAACTGCCCCCCTCCGCACCCAGCGGCCCAGGGTGACAATACAGCCCATGCACAATTGATGGCCCCTCAATTTGCTCCCCGGAATTGGTTACATTCAGTTTCAGAATGACATCGGGGTGAAATGGAATTAGGGACAGCGGGTCTAAACGCACTCCGTTGGAATAGCTGTGGAGAGCGAGGCTGAATGCTTATTGGAGCACAGGAGCGTTTTAGCTCAAACATTCTTACTTCTCACGCTGTCAGTTTAATGTGAATTTTGAAGGGGTATTTAAGAGAGTGATGTGGGTTGGAGAGAAGGGAGGACAGTGATGGAGAGAGAGACGAGAGATTCGATTACGTTGTGAAGTGACTACATACATCTGATTTTGCCAGTCTGTGTTCATTAGCTACATAGAGAAGACAACCTATGTTTAGTAACATTTATTCTGTGTAATTAAGTAAAACAAGAAGTGTTAAAATATTAACATGATAAATTGTATGGTTGTAATAGCAGTATTCACTTGGCAAGAGTAGAACCATATTGGGTTCTTTGGTGTGTCCCAGTAAGGAAACCTTCACAAAGAAAACTCTGTTCAGTTATTTCCCCTCTATGTCGATCTTTGATCCCTTTCTGAAGGGTTCTCACAACCTAATTACCCTTCAAGTGAAATGTTATTAGGGATATCCTGGTGTAAAAGCCACATCAGGCCGGTAATTCCTATTACACTGATTTGCTATGTAATTCCATTAATAATTCAGAGTTACGATATTCAATAGCTGGAATTGATCCCCTGCAACCTGCAGGAATGGTAGCCAAGGTTGGGAAGATTCTGTGTTGAGACTACTTGAATCAACTGAATCGGGAAAAAACATCTCAATAAAGGTTGCAATAAACCAACTTTTCTCTTTTTTACACAGCATGTCTCCCCTCCTAAAAATTTCTTTAGAAGTTCTTTAAAAATTCTTTAGATCAATGCATATCCAGAATGAATGAAATATATTTTATATACCCCTATATAAGCAGTTGTCACAAAATGCTTATACAGATACCCAGGCTGAAACCCCTAATAGCAAGAAACAACAAGGAATTGATACACAGTGGCTAAACTCCCTAGTGGGAACCTAGGACGAAACCTAGAAAGGAGCCAGACTCTGACCACTGGCCAGTCCTATTCTGACTGTGTGAGGTGAAGATTATAAGAGTACATTACCTAATGATGGCCATTCGGGGCTTCATTACCGTTCTTCTAGCAGCAGCATATAATGCAAGTGGCGCTAACTCAGATTTTCTTTTTCAAAATAAAAGGCATTATTGTACTAAATAAGGCAATAAAGTTAACAATCTTGTCTGTCAATCTAGTCTGTCATTTTATGTTTAATGTCCGTTCCAATGTTGTTCTTGTCTGTTCTTTTTTACGGACTAGATTGTTAGCTATATTGCCTTATATATTTCAATGATGGCTTTTATTGTGATAAAGAAAATCTGAGTGCTGCCAGCATCATATTCTGCTGCTAAAATAACGCCAATGAAGCCTCGTTTGCCCATCACTAACATTACCTCTTATATTCTTCATCAATACTTATGCATGTTCAGAAAGCCAGTGGTTCTATAAATACAGATGGGCTGTGTACAGTCTTTAGGCAGACTGCAGATCAGCTACATAACCAAGTGGACAGGGATAGTGACAGCAGAAATCATCGGGCAGAAGCAAGATCTACAACAAAACCAGGAGGACTTTGGACAGGGACTGCCAGGAGTTCCCAGGCCAAGTCGTCTTAATGTTTGGTCCAAGATTCAACAGGACACCAGAGAAATAAAAAGGAGCATTCCTTACATCCTTGGATAACTCAGCACAATTACCTCAGCACAGTACCCTTTTGGAACCTTTTTTCAATTTCATGTTTAGGCTATAGTACCATATTGTTTATCGATCACAAAAGAGTGACATTGTTGAGACAAAACAGAGAAAATGTTCAAAGGTTGTTTTGAGGTGTGTCATGTTCTGTACTGCAGCCTTTTTCTCATCTAAACACAGTTCTGATCAGCATATTGGCATTGTTGATGATCACAGCATCCTCTGGCCCTGTGTTCCACATCATTAAACGGCTGGTTAAGGAAGCATTTGCATGATCTATTACTCTCTGCATTACCCAGTACCAACACACCCCAGCAGGCCTGGGTCCAAATACTATTTCCAAAATGTAACGTATATCACAGAACACTGTAAAGACCATCGTTATTAAGAAGATTGCACCACCAGGACATAGCAAAAAGATCAGGATGTCCTTTCAAAATTGATGACAGGGCAAATAGAAAGCTTTTCAGCTAGACTACCACCAGGCGACCGGTTATGTCTCTTATGTCTAGAACTGGCCCTGATTGCGTGTACTCTCCACAAGTCTGAGCTGTGGGGTAGGGTGGCATGACACAGAAGCCATTTCTCACAAAAAATACCTTCCAAGCCTTTACATTTTGCAAAGACAGTCAATCTCCCAAAACCATGTGGGAAAATATATATCTTGATTAAGAATGTATTTTTTTCCTCAAATTTGACCTAGACTAAAGGTTAGATTTCTCTCAAATTTTGAGATTAAGATAAATGTTTATAAAAACATTTATTTTTGTATTTATTGCTCACCTTTACCACAGAATTCAAATATAATGGAGGGCATTGTAACTACTAAATGAAAAATGTTACCGCATCTTTTGTTCTCGCGCTGTTTCACTATTTAACAATGGAAGTCACTATAATCAAGTACAATGCTTTACCTGTCACCCTATTAGCACCTCCACTATTTGTATGCAACTTTCATCTCATTAGGCCTACTGCCAGACAAGGGTGCCTAGCAAGTGAGAGCCAATAACACTGCCTGAGTGGTGCTATGCTCCTCTCTTTCAGTAGACTGTGTTATGGTTATTGTTCAAATAATTTTCCAAGTAATTTCTCTTGTTGGCTGTTTTTCTACTCTTGAAAGAAAAATAATATACACAACCCTTCAATGGTTTGGGCTAAGTTATAAATGTTCTTGTTTTAGAAAGAAAAGCAATTTTTGTCCATTAAAATAACATCAAATTGATCAGAAATACAGTGTAGACATTGTTAATGTTTTTACTGTTTTTACTAATGTAAATTACTGTTGTAGCTGGAAACGGCTGCTTTTTTATGGAATATCTTCGTAGGCGTATAGAGGCCCATATCAACAATCAATGTTCCAATGGCAAGTTGTGTTTGCTAATCCAGGTTTATCATTTTAAAAGGCTAAATGATCATTAGAAAAACCTTTTGCAATTATGTTAGCTGAAAACCATTGTGCTGATTAAAGAAGCAATAAAACTGGCCTTCTTTAGACTAGATGAGTATCTGGAGCATCAGCAATTGTGGGTTTGATTACAGGCTCAAAATGTCAAGAACTTTCTTCTGAAACTCAACAGTCTATTCTTGTTCTGAGAAATGAAGGCTATTCCATGCGAGAAATTGCCAAGAATCTGAAGATCTTGTACAATGATATGTACTTCTCCCTTCATAGAGCAGCGCAAACTGCCTCAAAACAGAATATAAAAAGGTGTGGGAGGCCCCGGGGCACAGCTGAGCAAGAGGACAAATACATTAGTGTCTAGTTTGTGAAACAGATGCCTCATAGGTCCTCAACTGGCAGCTTCATTAAATAGTACCCGCAAAACACCAATCTCAACGTCAACAGTGAAAAGGTGACTCCGGGATGCTGGCCTTCAAGTCAGAGTTGCAAAGAAAAAGCCATATCTCAGACTGGCGAATTAAATGAAAGCTTAACACAGGCACTGGACAGAGGAAGATTGGAAAAAAGTGTTATGGACAGACAATTCTAAGTTTGAGGTGTTCGGTTCACAAAGAAGAACATTCGTGAGACGCAGACCAAATGAAAAGATGCTGGAGGAGTGCTTGACGCCATCTGTCCAGCATGGTGGAGGCAAGGTGATAGTCTGGGGTGCTTTGGTGGTAGTAAAGTGGGAGATATGTATAGGGTGAAAGGGATCTTGAAGAATGTTAGTGTATGTATGTGAGTTAGCTTTTTAGTGATGGCTGCTGACAGGCTGATGAGTAGGGAAGTCTGAGTCCAGAGTGAGTGTGACATCACTTACTGTACGACGTGCTGTGTATCAAACAATACTGCAGTTACCACACACACACACACACACACACACACACACACACGCATGCACACGCACACACACACACTTCCACATAGTGGAAACTTAACCACCCCTGTTACACTGGTTTGTTGATGGCAGATTTATGAACAAGTTACTAAAAGCACATCCAGAGGTGAGAATAGTGCTGGGTTTGAAAGCACAGAAACCACACCTCACTCTATCTACTCTCTTTTTCAATTCAGCTGTTTTTTTTATGATGGCAGGCAGCGCTTAGCGGGTGATTATGGATGTGTTATGTGATGTAGCTAGCAGCCTTTAGGAGCTCAGTCATGGTCAGATCTCTGGAGGGGGTCCTTAGAGAGTGGAGACAGGCATCCCTGTACTGTAGTGTCCATCTGTTCATCTGTCTGCCTCTAGGTAATCATCGTCCTGCCTCAGTGAGTCACATCCTTCAAGAACCCAGTTTTGAAGGATCTATAAAGAACAATATCAGCCAAGGTGTTTTAAAGAGCCATATCTGATATAATTTGGAACCGACAAAAGCTTTTGTATAAAGAGATGTTTCTCCTCTTAATGGCGTGTCTAGATCACAATATGGGGTGATCTTGACCACCCTTTATCTATGGGGATCACAATATAATCTTATTTATAAATAGGGCATTCAATACCAGCGAGCAACTTAAGCACCAAAAGAAATAAGAAACAAAAACAAATAAAGGCTGCAAAATGTCCTTCCCAGAACCACACACACATTTGCTCTTCATCTCCCTCCCACGATTTTCTTACAAATAAACCTAATATCTGCTTTTCTCTTCATTTACGCATTAAGTGGCACGCACAACACGAGACAACAAAACAACAAATCAATGATCATCAACCAATGATCATTTAGCAAAATCGATGACTCAGAATGAATACTGTATATCATCATTACTTAGATGGTGTTTTCATGTGAAATAATTAGCCTGCGTTAGCAGACTAGCTATGATGGTTGCTGCATGTAGTGCAGCTAGCTAGTTATGGAGGCATGCAATTGCTGTTCATAGCTAGTCTAGTCACAAAGGTTCATAATTTTAATACTGATTTTTATATTTAGCAATGAACAGTCTGTTTACATTGAGCATAATAACTACAAAGATAATAGCATTAGCCGCGATTGAAACGATTCATTGTTAAAAACGTTTTAAACACTTTCACATGAAGCGTGTATTATAATATATACGAACATCTAGAGAATGAATAAAATCCTACTCTATATACATCAGATTCAGCACTATATTACTACATGTTTAAAATGATTTTCAGAGTATTTTTGTCACCATAATAATTATGCTGATGAAAACACGGTTACTATCGTTATACGTAGTAGTGCCATTAGTGTTCTGTTTGCCCCGCACTCTTGGACAGTTGTTGCCATGTTTGATACATTTTGTGCATGTGTTACACAAAAAACAGTCCTGGATACTCCTATACTCATTGTAACACATTTTACTTGACAAAGCTATACAGAGTAGGATACTGCTAACGAATACTAATTTGCGCATATCTAATGTTATACCTGTGATTTGGCAGAAATAAAATCATATTGATCTGCATTTCATTGTGTCAGTAAATGGGAAAACAAAACCAAAAAAATCCTTCAGATCTTTGGTTGCTTGACACCTACTGTCCCTGCCTAACACACTGTCTCACACACTCTAGTCCTCTTCTCTCTCTCTCTCACTCAGACGCACCCACACACGTACACATTCTCCAACACACACACACACACGCACACACACACACACACGCACAAACACACACACACACACACACACACACACACACACACACACACACACACACACACACACATCACTGTCTTCCTTTCCCACATACAGCAGTCTCTCTCCCTTTCTCTCTCGTACACAAAAAAGTCTACCAGAGCTCATGTTGACATTTGAATGATTAGTCTTGTTAACCTCCAGGGTGTCATGCAAAAAAAAAACAACAACAACAAATTTGTATCTCATTCATTTAAAATGTCACAGGGAAATGGTTACCACAGACAGGAGGCAGAGATAATGTTCTTTTTCTTTATATGATATTTTTCTCTTACTATCTATGAGTTAATACGGTGCGATCGGCTACTATTTTTTTAATGTACTGACATGTAATGTGCACGAGCCATTAGGTGCACCATGCAGGTAGATGCACGGGTAGGTCTTAACCTCTGCAGAGCACATGCACCTTTGCTCTATATTCTGGCCTTCTCTCCCGTGGATGTGACGCATCGTCTGACTGCGTGATGCCCATCACTCACTCCGACGGCACGTGCCCCTTGAATGTGCTTCAGACACAAAACACCACAAATTGGTTTAGCCACTTATTGGTGATGTGCACAACAATACCTTACATGTCTTGCCATTAGGTTCTGCTCGTATGAGGTAACTCATTGCCACCACATGATCGTGGATACGATACCACTGATAACGGTATCAACACAATAATATCATTGATAGCAAGAATCAGAGAGGTCAGTAACATGATGTATTAAAAGATCATTCCAAAGAGGATGGGTCTACGCAAGCTGGCCTCGGGAATACGTAGACTATTTTGTCTGTCAGAAGTGAGGGGCTCACCACACTGAAAAATTGCGCAGGCAAATAGTGCAACAATTTAAGAATAACATTCCTTAAATTCCTCTGGACTAAAGAGGAGAGGGACCATCCAGTTGGTTATCAGCGCACAGTACAAAAGCCAGCATCTGTGATGTTATGGGGTGCATTAGTGCACATGGCGTGGATGACTTGCACATCTGTGAAGGCACCATTAATGCTGAACAATCTATAGAAGTTTTGGAGCAACATATGCTGCCATCCAGAGAACATCTTCTGGTAAGGCCTTGCTTTCCTAGTGTCCTTTTCAGTGCTGGTAGCATGAGGCAGTACCTGAAGCCCATTCAGGTTGCACAGGTAGTCAAGTACGTGCCGTCACAAGAAGGTTTGCTGCGTCTCCCAGTACAGTCTCAAGTGCATGGAGGAGATACCAGGAGACGGGCCGTTACACGAGGAGAGCTGGACAGGGCTGTAGAAGGGCATCAGCCCAGCAGCAGGACCGGTATCTGCTCCTTTGTGCGAGGAGGAACAGGAGGAGCACTGCCAGAGCCCTATAAAATGATCTCCAGTGGGCTACTGGTGTGCATGTTTCTGACCAAACTTGGATGTCTTGAGACAGTGTTTTTTTATATTATGTATAGTCTTACAGTTTTAACAATATTTTAGTGGGCTCCTTGTGTATTTCATTGGGAAAAATGTTACAATAGACTTGAATGGGGACAAAATCAAAAATTCTTCCTACTACGTTGTTCAAGTTATCAAATCATACCCAAATGTATCTGTTCAGACTAGCCTAACTCAAGTTGTTTCCATTAAGTTTTTAGTATACAATGTTAACTTTTGTAATTATAAGCATTTAAAATGTGCGTAAGTTAACATTGGTTTAAATGAAAGCCACAGGCACACAGAGTTTCCAAGCTGGAGTGATGAAACCAACTTTGTTTTTCAAGTTTAGAATATTCCAACTTGAAAATCCAAAGTGTTTAAAGATGATGACTGAATTAATTGGCCTAATTTGAAATGTTTGCATTAATTAACCCTAAAAAGGTAAAACAAACTGAGTGTGGTGCACGTTTAGGCTGTCACAACTTACATTTCTTAAATGTTTATTGACTTTGACTATATTAATTAGCTTGAATTGTTTAATTAGTGTTAATGAAAAATGGCTTGACTGGTCTCTTCAACCAGTCAAGCTAGAGAGAAAAAAAAACACTTTGTCCCATGTTTACGCTATACCAACTCAATATTTCAAAACGGTTATCATGTATGAATGTATCAATTCACCTTATTTGCATGAATGAATCACAAAGAAGTATTTCTGAGCCAGAGGGCCAACAAACTTTTTTTCATGTAAATCTTTTTTTTTACATGTTTAGTTTATCTTAACTTAAACTTCTTAAACGTATCGATTATGTGTATAATAATTTGCCTCTTTTGTATAATTTCATTAATTAATCTTAAAACAGTATTTCTTGAACTGTTCCAGCTAAAGAGATCCCATCAAATTTGTTGCACATGTTTAGGCTGTCCCACTGTAATTATTTTTAATGTTTATCAACTATCCTTATATTACTTCTATCTAATTTGCATAATTCACATCAATTACCTTCTAAAGGTAATTCTTACAATCTTCCAGGTAGAGAGACTGAAAAAACTTTGATTCAAATTTTTAGGCGTATAGCAGGCCTGGCTTGTCACTAGGACTGAGGAATACCTATAGGATTAGAAGGGGTGGGATTTTTTTTTGAGTAATGTCTCAAAACACGTTAACCCAATGAAATTCATTGCTTGGGCTAATGCCACAAAACATGTTAACACAATCAAATTCATTGCTTGGGAGAGGCTTATACAGGTGCTCAAGAGAATAATGCCTTGTGCAACAGTAGCTAGCTAAGTGAAGATGGCTGCAAATCCATCGCCAAATGAAACCCCATTGAAATCTGTGGGTGTATGTTGCATTTGTGGTGAACCATTTCAGGGTTTGAGAAACAAACTTAACCTTTTCCTAGGTAAATTGTCATTGTTGCGACCGGCCTAGACACTCGCTTGGCTTTAGAAGATATAATAGGACTGGTAATGATGAATGATGGGTTTTCTAAAGCGGTATGTGTCTCCTGTCGCAATCTTCTTAAATATCTTAAAATATAAAAAGAGTAGAAGAGGTAGAAAGAATAAAAATGTTCCTTCATCTCTGCTTTTCTGATATGTTGCAACCTAGGTAGGAACTAAAAACTTTCAGGAAATATGTTCTATCCAGTTCGAAGAAAGTAGTGAAACCACGCTAAGCCAGCCTTTAACAGGCCTGTGAGTGGAGTTTTTAAAAAAAATTAACATCCAGTACAAATCTTGCCGCTGAGAGTCAGCTGCAACTTTGTTTAATAGATAAGTTTCCAGACCTCCGCCGAGGCCAGACGAGATTGGAGGTATGGCCTCGGGAGACTGAGACTAACTTGCATGAACTAGACTGTATTTATCAATATAATTACTATAATTAGCATTAATTTAGCCCTTAAATAGTATCTCTTTAACCGTTCAAGCTTGAAGGACGAAATAACTTTGTTTCACATTTCTCGACTATCGCATTGTAAAATTCTTAAACATTTATTGTCTATGACTATACTAATTTCTGTAATTTGCATAATTTACATGAATTATCACTGAAACAGTATCCCTTGAACAGTCCAAGCTAGAATGACCAAATCAACATTGTTTCACACCGCTTAGCTATCCCAATTTCTATGTAAACAATTATTATTTATATATTTATAACTTAATTATTTAGTTTCATATTGTTATTTCCATCACTTTATGTAAAATGTGACCTTCATCTGTGCTATTTTGTTATTTGCAATGTCTTATACTGATGTTGATGAGTACATTGTTGGTGTGTCAAGGCTTGACCCCTCATTGGCCAATCAAAACATGCAGCGTGGCCAAAAAATGTGGTTGCTTTATTTTTTGAATTTTCAAACTTTGATGTTCAAATCCAATGAGTTATAGTTTGTTAAATTGCCTACAGATATTAGATGAGGCTTCATCTTCCTCAGGCATTGCCACTATAAAGTCTCCATTATGTAGTAGCCTTTATTGGTCTAGGCTATTGTTTTCTTTCAAGACCAGATCGTTTTTATTGATCTCAGAACATAGTAGCCATTCTATGGTAATTTGTGAGTTATTAAACAATATTCTGCTACTATAATGCATGAAATGCATTTATAAATGGCCACCCAACCAAGCTAATTGGCTACACAGAAGTTGTTTTGGCTTTGTTTTAATATTTTATTTTGGGGTTATAAAAACAACAACAAAGTCCCGGGGCCTATTATTTCTTAATCCCACCCTGGATCTAATATGGACAATCTAATAAAGATTGATGGTCTGACATTGTATCTCTGATTGGTATTGATCTGAGGAGGAGCCATAACTCTTTGCTCATAGCTGGGATCTATTATTATCTGCGCCTGTGTTATCTGCCTTGCAAGGAATGGCATTTGAATGTTTGGAGCTCATCAGATTTAAAATTGAATTTGTAAGTCTGCATATACCATGCTGAATGTATTTAGGAGTTGCAAAGGTAAATAAGGATGGTGGCCCCCATATACTCTCCACAGTATATGGGGGCCACTTTATTATCACTTTATTATTTTCACTTTATTATTACATTATTTCAAGTGCACTGTACCTCCAAGATGGCAGCAATTTGAAAACTAAATAGAGTTATATTTTATTTATCTATTTTGCACCTTTGTGGTCCATCACTGCAACCTAATAATAATGTGAAATTAGGTCTGTTAATGTTTTTATCGCAAATGGGAGAAGATGTGTCACGGTGTGGAGTACGCAGGACACGATACCCAGAGCTGTAGAAGTTAGTCATCCCGTTATTTCAGAACAAAACAAAGGCCACAAAAGACGAGGCCACAACTGAGACCGTAAAGCACAAAGGCGTAAACAATGATCCACACCAGTGGACACAATATGGCACCTTAAACAGGATCCCCAATTAGAGGCAACACAGGGCAGCTGCCTCTAATTGGGGACAACAGAAACTAAGGAGTGGAGATGCCTAGAGGCTTTCCCGCTGTCAGGACCTGACTATCCCTACCAGACACCCATAGAGATGCCTAGAGGTCTCCCCGCTGTCAGGACCTGACTATCCCCACCAGACACCCATAGAGATGTCTAGAGGTCTCCTCGCTGTCAGGACCTGACTATCCTCACCAGACTCCCATAGAGATGCCTAGAGGTCTCCCCGCTGTAAGGCCATGACTGTCCCCCCCAGACACCCATAGAGATGCCTAGAGGTCTCCCCGCTGTCAGGCCCTGACTATCCCCACCAGACACCCATAGAGATGTCTAGAGGACTCCCTGCTGTCAGGCCCTGACTATCCCCACCAGACACCCATAGAGATACCTAGAGGCCTCGCTACTGTCAGGCCCTGTCTATCCCCACCAGACACCCATAGAGATGCTTAGATGCACCTCTATAGTCAGGACCTGACAAGATGTTAGACGAGGGATGTCCACAATCTCTGCACAGTCTGCACATTTTTCTGCATTAAAAATGCTAATCAAATATAAAGACTGTGCAAGGAGTGTTATCACAGTCATGATTACACCCTGTTCTGAGTGTTTTAAGATGCTGAAGTCGATCACAAAATTATTTGTCAATTAATTCCATTATCGATTTATTAGGTCTATGTGGGACACAGCACAAAAATGTAATGAAAAATACTGGAGTCTTTGGCTGCACCAGTAGAAAGATGTGCAAAACTCAATTATTCTACACTTTAGACTGAAGACTTAATATAAGTTTGCAGAGAAATGAGTAAAGCTGAATTTGTGAGGCAGCAATGTAGTCTCATTCCCCAGGCCGTATGTAATCGTATGTAATATTATGTCCCCAGGTATGTTCACATACTTAAGTATGGACAGTCATTAAGACGTACACACTTTTATGTATGGAATTGGTTGCAGGTAAGATAGCCCTTCCAATTCCTTACCCCTAGCACTTTGAAAAGCCTTATATGCAATGCATTATTTGTATTACACAACTGTTCAAAAGTTTGGTGTCGTATGGAAATGTAATAGTTTTCCATGAAAACCCTAAATGAAATGAGTTTGAATAGGAAATATAGCAAATTGAATAGGAAATATCGTCATTGACAAGATTAGAAATAAGTTTTGTTATTGAAATAATAATTGTGTCCTTCAAACTTTCCTTTTGTTAAAGAATCCTCCATTTGCAGCAATAGCAGCCTTGCAGACCTTTGGTGTTCTAGTTGTCAATTTGTTGAGGTAATCTGAAGAGATTTCTCGCCATACTTCCTGAAGCACCTCCCACAAGTTGGATTGGCTTTATGGGAACTTCTTACGTACCATACGGACAAGCTGCTTCCACAACAGCTCAATAAGGTAGAGATCCAGTGACTGTGCTAGCCACTCCATTATAGACAGAATACCAGTTGACTGCTTCTTCCCTAAATATGTGGTGCATTGTTTGGAGCCAAGGGCGTAGAAGCCGAGGGGGGGACATGTCCCCCTCAATATTAAAAATGGGTTGAATTGTCTCTCTCTATGTTTTTTTGTGTAATAATTGTATTTTGAAAAAATAATGTTTTGGAACTTGTCACGTTCCGGTCACCACCGAATCAAACATTCTTATTCATTCTTTCATGACGAGCAGTGTGTCTAGGCTGGCTAAGTGGATTACTGTAGCTATTTTGCTTTCGCACTAAGTACAATGTGTATAAACGTCAGCCCATTTTCATAGATATTGAACAAATGGATGTGATAAAATATAAGTTTTCTTCTGGCTAAAATTTTTTAAAAATGTAGTTATCTAGCTATCTTTATTTTTAGGTTTTATCTATCAAATGTTACAGTAGCTTGCTTGCTAGAACACTAGAGTAGTAGCTTGCTAGAGTAGTTCCTATGGCTGTGTGAAGTGATAATGAATTATTTGAAAGGAAGAATGCCTGCTAAAATAATTTGCACAATCTCTGTCTTAGTCTTCACCATAGGGTCTGTAAATAGCTAAGTAATGGACGAGCCACCACCTGTCAAGAATGGAGTGTAAGTAGCTAAGGTTCTTGGTAACATTTTCCACACCACAGCTGGCAATTATTTTTTCTTCAATTTAGATGTCTTGAATAATCTATATATTGCTATGGGTTCTAAAATTGTGTTCAATATTTTAAGAATTTGGTTCATGCTATGTATGATCATGGCAGGAAAGTGATAGACATGAACAAACAGGCAAGGAGGGAGAGAAAGAGGCCACAAACCAACAGGTAAATCATTGATTAGTGCCACGCCAAGATAGACTGTTGATCTGTCATCATGTAACTCAGTTAGAGTCATTGAATACGATCTCTGATAAAAGGAAACCATCTGAATTTAAGGGTGTGCTGTATGTGTTTACTTTATGCAGGAGAGAGGCAGTCATAACAATAGCACTGGTCAGAAATGCAGGCAGAGCATGGGAGACAGAGAGGCCACAAACCAACATGTAAGATAGTGAGAAGTATTAATTCAAGGCAGTCTGTAGGAGCAGATTGGAAAATTTAAAGCTGGACTAACATGCCAGACGGAGATGTTAACAATATCATTGTAATATTAGTCATGTAAAAAATGCACTCTGCTTACATTATAATCTTTCTGCAATGCCTTTCCAGCTGAAAAGTCCCACCATTCAAAAACACCATGCAAAGTCACACATGGTATCATTTACGAATGCTAGTTAGGACTATTGTATTTTCAGAAATCGCTATTTTCTAAAAGACAAACTGTTTGGAATATTCACACTGAATGGTTCAGTCCTTTCAAACACATAGAACTACATATTAAATAGACATTTTGGTGAATACATTATCATTCACAGTATAGTCAATTGTGTCTCCCCCAATATCAGAGTCTCCTATGCCCTTGTCTGGAGCTTTGGGTCATTGTCCTGTTGTAGGAGGAAATTGGCTGTAATCAAGCACCATCCACAGGGTATGGAATGGCGTTGCAAAATGGAGTGATAGCCTTCCTTCTTCAAAATCCCTTTTATCTTGTACAAATCTCCCACTTCACCACCACAAAAGCACCCCCAGACCATCACATTGCCTCCTCCTTGCTTGACAGATGGCGTCAAGCACTTCTCGAGCAACTTTTCATTTAGTCTGCGTCTCACAAATGTTCTTCTTTGTGATCCGAACACCTCAAACTTACATTAATCTGTCCTTAACACTTTTCTCCAATCTTCCTCTGTCCAGTGTCTTTGTTCTCTTGCCCATCTTAATCTTTTATTTTTTTATTGGCCAATCTGAGATACCTTTTTTTCTTTGCAACTCTGCCTATAAGGCCAGCATCCCGGAGTAACCTGCCATTTCCAGCTACAATAGTCACAATAAAATCATATCCTAATTTGCAACAATTTGCTTTCATACTTCAAACTTACATTCAAACACGCAATCAAATGCAAAGATACAGGCATGATATGTCTAATGATAACACATTTAAACTAATGAAAAAAATGTGGGAATGGAAAGAAACCATTTAAATGGAAACAATTTACCAAATTCTTCAAACAAATAAAAATATAATGAAATGTTGTTTGTCACCTGCTTCCTAAAGTAACATTAAAGTAACATTAATCTGTCAACTATCAATTAAAATAAAACTGGTTTATGCTTCATTGTGACCATGTGTTGCAAAAGTGATGTTTTATCTCTTATTTTGAGTTACTTTTTGGGCTCCAATGGTTTAATCTGCCACTGAAATGAGTTCTTCTGATCAAGGGAGGGCTCTCACTGCTGGGTGTTACAGATTTAAGCAGGTGACAGGATGCAAAACCAGCACTATAGAATTAGGTGCCAGTTTGAAATAGCAGCACTATAAAAACAGGTGACAGCTTGCAAATTTGGCTGTTGTTGTTGGAGAGTTAAAGGAGCAACAAATCACGTTGCAGTCTAGTTATATTCCAATGTAGTTTTTTAACATAAAAAGGGTTTTATCTGAGCAGTGGATGCACTTTTGCACGCAAAGATCCTGCCATCTAAAATCTGCTATTGATTGCCAAAACCTAAACAGAGTAGCTAGATAGTGATGACAGTCATTAAATAGTGTGGATCAAGGGCAGGTGGAATGGGTGGAAGTGCAGCCACACTTTTTTATGTGATTGAATTAAAGTAGGCTATTTTTAGTTGCCCAGGGTGTGTCACTGTCACTGAAACTGTGTACCACTACTAGTAAGTTCTGCTCTCTACCTGCGGCTTTGGACTACAGCGGAGAGAAGGAACGTTTGCAGTGACATGCTTTGGTAATTTGTTAATGATGTTACAGCAATTATTATTTCAGAAATTATTTCAGAAAACAATTCTAAACCATAACTATAATTGTTAAAGGTTATTAAACAAACTAATTTCAAAATAATATTTTTTGATTAATCATTATTTGTGAAGTTAGCGAAATAATTACCTGACATAGGATGGGATTATTATTAAAGTGTAAGATCCACATCCACCTGAAGACACAGTGTCCACTTCTGAGAAAAGGTGTTGGGCCTGCTTCTCTGGTTTCAGATGTGATGTTTTGTACATATATAAACCAACATGTCTGCATTGTCCAGGATATACAGATAATCTCTGACTTTGTCTTGTCTCCATTCTGTCTGATGCACTTAGACCTTTGCGGTCTCCATGTACAACTGCAACTTGTCCAAATGTTGTTATTCCCTCACTTGGCCTCCTGGGCTGCCCACTCAGCAGACACGTGTATCTACGTTGTGAAAATAAATAGTAAATTCCTCTTAACAATCAGGTTTCCGCTTTTTACATGTAACTGCTCAGGTGGTCAGTTTCTTGGTCTGTCCACAAGTTTAGACCACAAGAGGTCTGTGGCTTCTGCTGGAGAGCCTATTTCAAATGTTTGTATGCCTGTACCATAACTCCTTTAATATAACATTTTATTCATTTTCAAATGTGCATCAAGCATCACAGATACATTCAGACTTATGTCATTAAGAAAATCGTCAACCACAGTTTTTATTCAAAATATCTTTGACACGTCTAATAGAAACAGGACCTGTTGGCAACATTTTGAAGTTTACAAATAATTTCTGAATTTCACATCTTATTGTGTCAATTTAATTTATTAGTCAGGAAACAACAAAGGGAATTCCTTCATGTGCAAATTATGAGAAATTGACCACAATATCAATGATGATGTTCAGTACATTGCCTACTCAGCTCCCATTACAACTCATTAAAACATGCAGTTTATTAGCTCCAGATGAAATAAGTTCTGATCAACTTCACAGGGGGGTGAAAGCGCACAGTAATGAGTTTAATGCTTCTTTGAATTATTAGGTTATTGAGGGATTGGAAACAAAACATTTTAGCTATTCAACGGATCTTGACACAATAGCAATTAGTTGGCAACTTGCATTCTTTCTGAGTGAATCAAGTAAACACTTAATGAATGGTTGAAACCCATGAAGTCTTGCATCATATCAATAAGGCATTTTTTTAACCTGATCATTTCGCCCCTCTTTCTTTCCACCCCATGCCTCTTTGGATAGCAGTGCTTGGGACGAGCTCATATACTCCTAGGAAACATGTCTTTATTCTGAATAGAGTTTGCTATTTTATCTTCCTTATAACCCAGAAAAATACAATATACAGGGTAGTCCATAAGTATTTAGATAGTGACAAAAGTTTTATTGTTTGGGCTCTGTACACCAGTACTTTGTTTTTGAAATAATTCAATGAGGATTGGTATTTTCAACCATATCGAATGAAACATTTAAAAACAATAGCACATTTAATACATAGTCCCCCCATTTTTGTTTGGCCTATAGGCTTCACATCTGTCCCGTATTAGGCTGGTGTGTTTGTTAGCATCGTTATTGAATGCACAAGAGAGCTGTCAATGACTTGTCTTGATTCTAGGCTTTGCATTTGATTCTAGGCTTTGCATTTGAGTTGGTTGCTGGTTTCTGACCACACAAGGACAGAAGTGTTAATGCTTTTTAAGCTGGCCATCATGATGCTGAGTAATCTGAATAAATGAATCATAGCCAAATTATTGCCATGTCAATGAACTTTCTGAAAAATTAGAAAGAAGTAGGAATGCACTGGTTAGCTCAACAATGGCAAATTACCTGCAAGACCAAGACTTCAGCCAAGATCCTTCCAAATTACATACAGACCAAAAAATGGGCCCTAACAATCTGCCTCCAGAATCAGAGAAACAATATAGCCTCTGAAAAGATCATATATTCAAAAAATAAAAATAAACGTGTTTACTGTGTATGTGAACATGCACTTAAGGAAATCTGCATACTATGAAAACGTGAATTTGTATTTGGTACAAGAAATCTTATGTAAAAGGTTCACTTGTTTTCACTACATTCTGAACATGTCACTACATTCTAAGAGTCTGCTTTTTAAATGTACCTTTGATGTTCATTACATTATCACAGACTGCTCATTATTTTCAAAGAGTCGTTTTGTTGGAAACCGGACTGGCTATGAAATGCCCCTGTTTTATTCATTGCGATTTTAGAATACTCAAACAAAAATCTGTTCTTAATTTTATCAAAACCTTACTTTACAGACTTTAACATCTGAGTCCTAAAGGCATGACTACTAAGAATGTTGCCGAGCCCTTTCTGTTACTATGATCAAAAGTATGGTCATAAGTTTGTAACAATATATGCTCTGTTAGAAACTTGATAACTAACTTTCTACCAACCCTAACCTTTATCCTAACATTAACTCTTACCCTAAAATGCCTTCTAAACCTAACACTAAACCTATCTTTTTCAAGAAGTTGCTTATCAACATATTTTCAAAATGAAGTATAACTCACAAGTCTTATGGGATAATGTTCTGTAATGTAATGTTACATACAAACTTTCTATTATTTTCAATGTAATTGTATACTACACTTTCATTCAGTGCTGGGTAGTAACTGATAACAACAGGTAATATGCAATCCGATTTAAAAAATCTAATATTAAAAAAAAAACTGCTGATTTAATTTGGGATAATCTAATGTTATGTCATTTAATGCACTATCAAGACTTCTCAAATGCTGTCAAATTGTTTGGGTTCTAGATGTTAATGTTTCACATTACTCTTTTTGAGTAATCCAAAGGATTTCATTAATGATTACCCTAAGTATAGATATTATTTGCTTTGAAGCAACGCAACACTCCTCTTAGCAACAAGGCTAGCAACAAGTGTTGCTCAAGTGTTCTCTTGAGGACCTCTAATATTCCATAATCACAAAACAAAGATGGTCTTTAGTTCAAAACAGTTATTCAACATGAAACGCAACATGTGATTTGAGGTCAAGAACAAAGTCTTACAGAGTACCCCTGGAGACCATTCCAAGCTGTCTTTACTGTGATCCTTTTTGCTTTCCACCTGTCTAATCAAAGTAGATAAATGGAAGGTGCACTGTGCATATGAATGTTTCCTGTTGATTAATTCAGTCTCCTGTTGTTGGCCCACTGACAACGTCTGGGACTGAATCAGGTTGCTCTTCCTTCAGGAAGTAAATGAGAGTCATCGTCTCTTGGGGTCACTGTTATAGGTAGTCCAATCACTTTAATAGAAAACAGATAAAATAATCAAAGCCAAGGCCAGCAAAAGAAAGAAGTAATTAGGATGTTTTATCACGTCAGGATGTTGTGTCATGGACCGTTAGAAGGTCCCCTGTTTTCTGTAATGCCGGGATTGATATGTCTTTAAACAATTGCCTCAGTATTCTTACGCTCCCTAAAAATCCCAAACCAATAAAATAAAATGGGAAGTCTTGCTTTTTTACTTAAGATAGTGACAGAGAGGCCTGTAAGGGGAGCTTGATCATACTGAGAAACTGAATGAAATTCAAATTAACTTGTAATGTTTGTCAATGAGAGTTTATTCTGTTTTTGGATAGAGAAATGACCCTTCCTGTAATGAGATTTTAGTATTTAATTTTGTTAATTTTTCTGCACAATGTTGGAAGTTTGAGGCGTGATTGTTATCCTGGTCTGTATCAGGTAATCAAAAGATGGCGCTAAACAGTAATTGATTGATTGTAATTGATTTTAAAATAAAATAATTGATAAAATAATTGAAAACACTGTCATCATGGTGACTGATAACATTGCACTCAGTTTGTTCACTGCGTTGAATCACTTCTTAAAACAAGTTGAAAGGCATTAAAGGAAGAAATTACTTGCAGAACTCATGTGCATTCTGTTCTGTTCATCCACTTATGGACACAGTGACACATTGTGGACAGGCATTGTTAACCTAAAGCAATCAGCACATCTTATCTTAGATAACTGACTGTGATTACCCAGGAAGATTTGACAAACAAATCATCCTCTCCCGATGCGCCAGAGAGTAAGGTCGCACTGACAATGGCTCCGCATTTACTACGTAGTTTTTTGCTTACTATTGTTTTTATTGTTTTTATTTTTGTTCATGCTGCACTGTCGCTCATACAGTACAAGAGCTTTTGGATATTCGTTGAGTAATACTACCCAGATTGCTGCTAGTTTACAGTACTCTTTTCTTTACATTGCTGCTAGTGTACAGTGTTTTGTGTATTGTAGCTTTATTTTACTATTATTTTCTGTCTAGCTATATTTTTGCTTATATACTCTTAATCTTAACTCTCACTACGTAGTTTGTCAGGTGCCATGTCACAAGAATTTCATTGTGTAGGATGACACTGTGTTGTTCAGTGCATTTGGCAAATAAACCTTGAAACTTAAACTAAGCTACCTCCCCATGCCGATTCTAAAATGATTCCAGCATCTAAACATCTAAACTAAAAAATGTTGATTGAGTGTTTTGATGGACACAGCAAGAGAACCAACAACCAGCTATTGCTCAACACCTGAACTGGAGAACAAATGGTAACACTTGAAGTTACCATTTTACTTGAAGTATAGTGTCATAACAGGGTCACGACACTGTAATGACACATATATTTAGAAATATTATGCCATTAAATATATATAACCATAGGAACCAGATAGGCCTATCACCTATTTGTACATGCCCTTATGTTGGTCATTAGTCATGAAATCTACTACTGCTGGCATCCCAGTCACGAGAAAGAAAGCTTTGGGAATGCTAAATATCTGGCATCACCTCATGCCTAATTATTTTAATATATAGCATTTATTATTAAATTAAACATAACAATATTGTTTATAAGAAGAAAAGTGTTACAGAATGGTTTGTTATTTTTTGACAGATTTGCGTAGGTGTTTTATAACCAGTCATAAAACAATGGGTATGTCATAATATTTCTAAATATATGTGTCATTATTAATCTATTTTTGAATCTAATCTAATCTAAAATTATGGTATCGTGACCATGTTATGACATGGTTATAACACTACACTTCAAGTAAAGTGTTTCCGAACAAATCATTTGGCCCTACTGCTATGACTATTACTACCTCTGCATTTTGAACAAATAGAAGTGACTCAATTAGCATTTCTCAGAGTTTGACATTTGTTGCATTTCGACGGGGGACTTACAGCACATTCGAGGGTCTTGAACTGGAGAACAAATATTTTGGGCCTGCTGCTGTATGTGCCATTACTACCACTGCCTTTTGAACAAATAGGAGTGATTCAATTGCTATTATTTGTTGGACATTTGTTGCCTTTGATAGGGGGGTCTCACTTGGGGGGCTGGGCATAATGTCTATATTTTTTTTATTTGGTTCTGAGTGTTATTTGTCACGCCTCTGGATGCTTCTATCCATGTTTCTTTTAATTTGGAAATTTTGTCTGTTAGCCTGGGTTCTTCAGAGGATTCATATTCATCAATTTGTCCATGGGTAACATCTACAAGTAAATTTAGTAATAAATGCTTTAAATGTCTGAGTGATTAAGAAATAAGAGTTTCTTTAGCAACAATTCTAAAAAAAATACATTTCATCATTTATTATAAAACAGTGGCAATGAAAATGGCATAAACCACAATAAATAAAGAATAATTTCTTCAATGCCCCCAGTAAAATATGGCTAATGTATGTTAAATGGAGCTATCTTTCTCTCTGTTTTCTTTAAGTACACTCATCTTATCATCTTAACAGGTGTGTTGTTGGCAGGGGGATGTGACTGAACATGCCATGATGAAATGTTCCCACTTTAAGTGCCAGGCACTTTACATATCACAGTGCAACATTATGACCCCCCTTTTCTCCAATGATCCTTTACACATCACAGTGCTACTTTATGAACCCCCCTTCTCCAATGAGCCTTTACACATCACAGTGCTACTTTATGACCCCCCTTTCTCATGGTCTTTACACATCACAAGATCTGATGTGAAAAGATCTAATGCGATCAAAGGACCAATTAGATAAACAAATATCAGTTGGTGAACCTGGAAAGATGGAAATACAATGTTTTCCTTTCAACATTGACTAGAAAGAATAATTAATTAATTAATTAATCAAGCAAATATACAGCTCCGGAAAAAATTAAGAGACCACTGCACCTTTTTCCTTCCATTCCAAAAATGTTGAAAAGGAAAGTTTTGAGTGAGGAAAAGAAGCGTTCAATTGGCAGTGGTATCTTAATTTTAAACCTTCTGTTCCTCACTCACAACCTTCCTTTTTGACTTTTTTAGAATTGAAGGAAAAAGGTCTCTTAATTTTTGCCGGACCGCGTAAGCGGAGCCGGCGAAGAAGAGCGAATGTCACTGACTGACTGACTGACTGACTGACTACACCTTGTTAAATAGCGTAGTGGTTAGAGAAGTGGACATGCGAACTACAGGTCCCGAGTTCGTATCTCCTCGCAGGCGTAGCGAAGTATGCATTATGAATTATTCCGTATAGACAAAACTTAGCTGGCTAAAACCTCCAGAGTCTACATTATCGTAAGCTTGAAATAAGACAGTTTATGGGTATTTTGTGACTGTTTCTGGTGGATTTTCGAAGTATGCATCCGTGCATGTGTTTTGGGTCAGGATAGACAAACACATTTGCTGGCTACAACATACAGTAGTTACGTTATAGTGAGCCTAAAACTGTATACGGTTATATTGCAACTGTTTCTGGCATGGAAACGTTCATCTTCAGTCTCGCTAGCAATTGCTCAATTCTCATGATTATTCCTAAGAAGTTAGTAGGTACTAGTAAGCCTATTACTGGCTAATAAGCTGTTCAAACGGCCAGTGGCAAAAGCTAACAGTTCATAGACGCTATTTGTGGTGGAGGTAAACTTAATAAGAAATGTTAATCAGTTTAACACAATGCTCAATACTGTTTAGCGACTAGTGAAATGCGTAATGTCGTGGCGTTGTGGTTAAAGACAGTGCCTCTCACGTGTAAGGCTCAAGTTCTAATTTATTGTGAACAACGCGGTTTATTTATTTTATTTTCACGATTCTCTCGTCGTTTCACTTGATGAAAAAGTTAGTTATCGTTGCCTTTATTGATAGTTATTGTATCAATATCATTCACGAATGAAAGAAAAAAGTACGTTCTTATGCCATGAAATGAAATATTCTTTGGCAGACTCGCTAGCAATTGCTCAATTCCTATGACTAGTCCAATAAGTTAGTAGATACTGGTAAAGCCTATTACTGGCTAATAAGCTGTTCAAACAGCCAGTGGCAAAATCTAACAGTTCATAGACGCTATTTGTGGTGGAGGTAAACTTAGTAAGAAATGTTAGTCAATTTAACTGTATCAATATCATTCACGAATGGCCAATTAGCTGTTAAAACGGTCAGTGGCAAAAGAGGATTTGTTCAGGATAGACACAAGAGGCTATACTGACACCCTTCAAATGTAGAGATCTGTGGTGTAGTGGTTAGTGACACAGCATTTCATGTAGGCGACCTGGGTTTGAATCTCAAGAGGGAAATGCTTTCTATTGCGGTCCGGCTGAACTAGGCTTGCCTTCTTGCTGTATATTTGCTTGAGAGAGAAAGCAAAATACATACGTAGTATGTCTGACTCTGAATATGTGCAGGAATAACATTTTTCGGGAGATATAGCCTTACTTGTTCTAACTGTAATACACAAGTGATGAATTGACTAAATAGAAGCTTGGAGAGCCGCTAAATGGGAACGATGGTGAACACGTTAATCCCCAACCCTTGCCCAGTATATCTGGAGGCAATGTGTACTTTGTGTATTATAACAATATATAGCAATTGGAAGTATTACTTACAATCTGTCTTGTCTCCATGGGTTGAATTGGGTAACTTGATGGAATTGCATTCGCCTTTAGACCTCTTCTAAGTGAACGTGGGGCACGATCATCTGTATTAAAATGTTTCTCGCAAAAATTGTGTCTCGTTGGTGAAGTTGCTGCATTCATTCTCCCACAATACGACTTGGAAGAGGCAGAGGTATTGTCCCAATTGCAGAGCGGGTAGAATTGAATTAACTCAAGATCCACAAGCTGGCAGAAGTCGACATCGATACTTACAAACAAAGGAAATCCAGAAGTTCGAAGTTTATTTATCAAATAACACAGCATCATCCTGCACATTGAAATTCTTGTGACATGGCACACAACATCTACATAGTAAGAATTAAGACATATATAAAGCAAAAATATAGCAAAAAATATGGCAATAATATACATTAAGTATATATAGCCATAAGTGAAAACTAGCAGCAATCTTCACATAGCTTGTTGAGACAATACACCTCTTTGAACAGCATTTGGGAGGCTGTGGTTGCTGCTTCAGCGAAAGTTGATGGTGAGCAGATCAAGAAACTGACACACTGCATGGATGGA
The DNA here is from genome assembly GCA_016801175.1 of Esox masquinongy. Lineage (NCBI taxonomy): Eukaryota > Metazoa > Chordata > Actinopteri > Esociformes > Esocidae > Esox > Esox masquinongy. Next base: position 71,148 of record JACXGI010000606.1, read on the forward strand.
AGGCTCATGGCAGTTATTGAAAAGAAGGGTGGCTATATCGGTCACTGAATATTTTTGAAAGGCCAGATGTTATTTAATTTTCATTTTGTGTTACTTATTTGTTGCCCTTACTCTAAAAATTGAGAATAAACAAGTGAGTTGGAGAAATTATTTTTGTAATTTAGTTTACAAATAATAATAATAATTATTATAATAGTTCTACCCACTAATTGTTGCCTAATAATTGTGCTCACTTACGTATTCCCCTGAGAAAGATCAAAACTCATTTTTCCTTTGTTAAACATTCAGGTTTGTGGTTCAATGATATTTTGGATTGACTGAGAGCATTGTGTTTGTTCAACAATAAAATAAATCTTGAGGAATACGATTTGCCTAATAATTGTGCACACAGTGTAGGAACCAGTTCGCTAATGTCAGCCAATTCCGCCAGCTGTTTCGTCAGTGTACAGTTTAAAAAATGTATGCTACCGCAACAGACGTGTTTTCCGCTTGCAATGCAGTTTGCGATTAGCGGTACAAAACGTTTCTATTCATGAATTTGGATGATGCTAATAACGCTACTGTAATTACAGACTGGGACAGAGCTGAATAATGGATTGTTTGAAAAAATGACTCTACATGCCTTCTGGAAAATCTTTTGGTTAGTGAACTTTGAGAGAAATATGAATTTTCGACAAACTATCCCTTTAATTGTTCTTGAGTGCTTGAGAAATAGTATGTATTATATAGTATCATAATACCTCTCTATAAGTGTGAAAATGCATGCATCTACATTAGTGTGAAAATGTATGCATCCACTTCTGTAAGTCCCTGTGGATAAGAGTATCTACTAATTTACTGAAATAGTGTTAACTATTGCAGCAGGATGTTGGATTTCAGGGATATGTATATTTAATAAAAGATCTGATACCTCTTGTGTCTGAGAGAGTGGAATAGTAATCAGTTATGGCCGATGACAGACTAATGATCCAAAATATAGCCACTAGGAAACAGCCATCAACCCTGCAATAATGACTCGACAACTATGGCCAACGTCCCAGACTCACAGTAAATATTACATTAGTCAAAATCTAATCCAGAAATGTCTTACAGGGTGTTGCAAGTGACACCCATTTTCCAAAATAATTCAAGGCTTTTTATCAGAGCCCAATTAGCGGTCTGAAGAAGAAATCTGAGGAGCAGCAAACTCCTCTGGCGTGGGTCTTGATTGAAGGTGATATCCAGAGCTGCAACAGCTGTTCGTTTTGAGAGAGTCTTAATGTCTGCCTGAGACCAGGTGAGAAGTGAGCAAGGCATAAGGGCAATGATCTGTCTACCAACAGTCTCAGTCCCCTGGAGAGTGAACCTAGTTTTGCGGTGCTCCCTGTGTTTTAGATGAGAATACAATCCTACGCTTTATATTTTCCCTGAAATGTGATTGATTCTGACAGGCGGTCTTGTACCCACAAAGTGTGTGGCTTTACAACCAAGGACACACACTGACCTCTCCTCTCCATTAGCTCTGTGTTCTTGTGTGTACAGTAAGGGCCTGTGTGTGTCCGTGCTTGTGTGTCTGTGTGTGGGTGTCTAAGTGAGAAAGAAAGAAAGTATTTTTGTGAGGGAGTAAGTAAACATCATTGGACATCACTTAGGGCAGAATCGATGGTTTCAGGGTCGCGACTTTACCTGTCACTGCTTTGGAAGCAACCTCAGTTTGTGTGTGTGTGTGTGTGTGTGTGTGTGTGTTTGTCCTCTTGTCATTGCAGAGTGCTGTGTTGAGTGACAGGGCCGTAATGGGGCATTGTGCTTTACAGCAGACGTTCCACCAAGCTTTCATGCAAAAAACTTTTTTTTCCACGATCTGTTAGTAAATCTGGCTCATCTGTCATAATTCGGGAGCTGTGATCAAGGAGGACAGAAGAGACCATTACCAAACGGGAGCTGGTGACACAATTACAATATGTCACCAGGGCTTGTAAATCTTCATGTAAAAGAAAGTTTCCATGTAGCTCAGATGTTAGAGCCTGGTAATTATGATGCCAGTGTTGTTAGTTTGAATCCCTCAATTGGCGAATATTGGAAGAATGTATACATTCACTACTGTGAGTTGCTCTGGATAAGTGTCTGCTAAATTGCTTAATGTAAAACTACTGTATATGGTTTCTGAAACAATAAATGTCATTTTCAAATTGAACCTAAATTGTTCTGTCCAGTTTCAATTGATTTTGTTTTTACATAATCTGCGCTAGCTGGCTTCTCTAGCTACTTAAATTTGATTTGTTTGTGGCTACCTTTACCGAAGTGCTGTATTTTAGCTGGCTAGCTAAATTGTAGTGCGAGAATTTTGTCATAATAGATTTTTTGTCTTTTTGTGAATCATGAAATTAACATATATTGCAGCAGATGGCATTTGGTGAGTTCAGAATTAGACAAACACAGCTTCAGTTTGACTGGCTGTTGCATAACATTTAAAATGTGCTCGAGTTGATTGTGTAACAGCAAAGTTGCCCTCAAACACACATTGCATCAAAGTTGCGTTGTGTCCCAAGTCTTTGATTATGTACGGTGCATTCCCAGGTATATTTAGTTGACCTCCAGGCCACAGCCACTACATAACAGGGACACACCGCAGTGATTGTGGAGGACTTATTCACACTCTCTCCCCATATACTGTATGTACAAAGCTCTATTGAGGCCTGCCAATTTGAGAAAAGCTTTTGAATGAAGACAGCTTGGGAAGAGCCGGTGAGAGATTTATTGTCTTAATCCAGTGCTGACATCTCCATTGCTACAATATGACTTGTAGACATGTTTGTAGGAGGGCAACCAATGTTTAAGCAATTTTACTCTCCACATCACAGAAAAAGAGGAATCAGGACCTGAGAGTAAATACTTTTTAAGAAATGGACATTCACATTTTGTTCATTGTTAATGATTGTGCACAATTGCATTTTTTTTCTGGAAAGAGATGATCATCTAATTAAGAAGTCATATAATAAAATTGAAATGTAACGAGCGGGACATGATTATGATCTAACATGTCTGCTGGTATTCCCTGTACTGCTAAATGAGAAACAGTGGATCTGAAACCACATCACTGCGCATTATGGGTTGATAGAGGAGCCCTTTGACAATGGCACTAGAACTAAACAGCAGGAGATATTTCATATATTTATATGTACACTTATGTATTCACTGAGCCATAGACCAAGACTTATGTTTCTACTGGAGAGTAATCTATCCATTCTACAGTGTAGCTGTGTGCACACAGCAGCAAAACAGCATGGAATATGATTCCCAATTTACCATGTACTTCTGACAGGATCAAATGGGATTGGATTTACTCCAGGATTTGGAAATGTACTTTCCTGGCTTGTGAAATCAGGTTACTAGCTTCCACTGACGTTCTATCGAGGAATCGCACTTCAGGACTGTACCTTAGCTATATTTATATTACATTTCTTTATGCATCTTTCTGTTCAAGTGGACTTTTAGGCTTTGATGCCTTTGAACTTCTTTCCACTTCTATGAATATCATCCGGAGTAAAGATTATATTTGTAAGGTGGATTAATTCCCATTTGGTTATCTACAGTATCGGACTGCATTATTAGGTTATACCGCCAATATCACAACATGTTTTAGTAAATACAATTTTCTGTGTAAATTTGTCAAAGTGATATCTAATATACCTTTTGAAATACATAAAGACTTAATAAATATACTAGGTTTTGTTGAGGGAATTTTGTTTTCGGTTACAGAAAGAACGTTTGTAGTGTTTTTCTCTGATTTGTTGAGTAGTATTGAGTCTCACCAGCGGGTTTTCAAAATTTCTCTGGGAATCTTTGGGTTGCTCTCTGGATTTATGGGTGTGAACAAAGAAAATACAATCTGTTTTCTTTTTTAAGGAAAGAGAAGCAGCTTTTGTAAATATTGATTCTGACAAATTGATTATTTTCCTGTGTGGATTATAAGAAGACCAATGCAAACAGACTTGCATCCAGTTCCCACTGCCACTTACTTCCATGTTTTGGAATAGTTACAATATGTGAGAGGAATACAAATATGTGCAAGAGACAGAGAGAGAGAGAGAGAGAGAGATCAAAAGATCCAAAGATCCGCACTCATTTACATACTGCATAATGTCTTTTGTGGTGTCAGTTTAGTTCCTGTTCCGATGGCTTGATTATGCTACTGTATTAGCCTAGTTGATTCTCAGGATAGTCCCTGGTACAAATCAGTAAGCACCTGGTTTTAGAAAAGAGGGATTCACTAAGCTTTACTGCACTGCATGAAGGATTGGAAGTCAAGGATTGGAGCTCAAATTACAGTTACCATACAGTAGGATGAAAGGAGTGGTACTTGGAGTAAGCAAAGTCAACAATACCACCATCCAAGAGAAAACACCTATAGACTACTCCTTATTAAGGAACCAACAAGCCAGGCTGAGAGAAGTGCATATGAAATAGAGGGAAAGACGAAAGAAAAAGAGTGTGAGAGAACAAGGGCAGGAAAGCCAGAGAGACATGTGGCACCATGGCCCTTCCCACTGATAAATGAGGATCTGCCTGAGGTGAGATCAGACAATGAGAAATAGATACATCTGGAAGGAGAAAAAATAATAAAGGCTAATGCTTTATTCCTAATCACAGTGCTCCTCTGACCAACCCAACTAATAGCATCTAAAATCCCACAATGGAAGCTGGCAGTGGGATGAGTGATGGCACAGCCTGCTGCCTCCCGGCCACAGAGGCTTGCTATCTTATCTTCCCTATCACACACCTCAGCACATCTACTTCTGATGGCCATTGATAGGCTTGTGTCTGGGGACAGCCTCCTCATTGTAGCTATTCAACCCTGGATTGTATAGCAATTTGTGCCCCATGAGACGGAAACTTGATAGCGTCTTCTGTCTGGCGTGAGCTGATTGACAGTAATTGGATGAGGACACACCCACAAACAGGCTCTGTTGATTGGTGGGTTCACTAGCAAACATTTTGTTCATGGGACTTTCATCCATCATGGTCACAATGACAGTCACATCATCTAGTTATTTTTTATTTGTTTATTGACCTGAAACAATTTCACATTTAATTCTTCAGTGACCTCAAGAAATAATACTCCATTCAATCTGTATCATTGAAGCGTTACAGATTGTGCAATATAAATTTGGAGTTAATTTCCGATGTAGCAAACTTATGGAGCAATTGCCATGAATGCTGCCTCCGCTAACATTGCCTTTATATTTCATTCCCAGTGCACCGCTGGTCTGTACGCTGTAAGGATTGAACAGAGCCCTCGGAGTAGAAGCTAGATTCCTGTAAACATTATTTTTCCAAGTCCTCGTTCCTTCTGATTGATGAACCCTACCTTTTTTTTTTATTACTCCACAACCCCCACCAACACTACCACTAACCCAATTCCTTTAAAGAAGTAGTGCTTTCACTTATTTTTTTATTATTCAATATATATCAGGAAATGTCGATTTTGGCAGCCACCTGCGCTATAGGAAGGACAGACCTAAAACTGTGAAAGATAATTAACATCTTCGCCAGGAGGTTACCCATATAAAAAATTCTGATTGAAGATATAGATAAAGCAATCACAGAAATGAAAATGTTGTGTCACTATAGCCACCTTTTGTTTCAGTAAAATGTATTATTGGCTGGTCATGGACATGTTAGGTTGTGTTTTTAAATGTTTCTATTGAGCGTCAGTTTCATCTTTATCTATTGCAGAGGTCTTACTCCCATCTCTCTGTTTATGTTGATCTTCAGTCTATGTGATAGGTTGATACTAAGTTAAGGTAGCCTTTGACTATGAGTAATTTTTGATTTGCTGAGAAATTGCTGTATGTGAAGCTAATTCAGGCTTTTTAATGCGCTTTTGGGAAGGGGAAATTTGCTTGTGTGTCTGGATGTTTCTTTGATTGATGGCTTTTTTTAGATAGGCGGGTGTGTTAGTTTGCTAATTGTTATGTCCATTCATTGACGTAATGATCAGCATGTGCCAGGAATGATTCATCCAATAATATTTTTTTTCCAAAAGGCTTGTTTAATTAACATTCTCTCATTAGCACTACGGCCTCCTCTTTAGCATCAGTTTTCAGACAGCTGTAAGAAAGAAAAAAAGAGGTGTTAATACAATAATTGACTGACTTTTCTTGTCCAACTTTGGTAAGACAGGTTTCAAACATATTCCACAGAGTGTGTACTGTAAATAATGTTTGGTGCGTAACAGGTGATGGCCTTACCACTTTTGTGAACATTTGTCTGATAATCGGAAACAATCTGTAATGAGGCATATCAGTGTCAGCAGGTGGTTCTAGGTCTTCCTCATCAGTTATTAAGGCCAATCAATGTTTTTTTCTTAAATTAATCAATATTTACACAGTATTTATGACAAGTAGACAAATACCAAGATCTAATCCAGATACAACCCCATTTCCATAAAAGTTGGGATGTGCGCAAAATTCAAATAATAACAGAATGCAATGATGTGTATATCATTTATCCCTATATTTAATTGAAAATAGTACAAAGACAACATATCAAATGTTGAAACTGAGAAATTGTATTGTTTTTGGAAAAATATATGCCCATTTTGAATTTGATGCAACATGTTTCAAAAAAGTTGGGACAGGGGCATGTTTACCACTGTGTTGCATCACCTTCTTTTAACAATACTCTGTTAGCATGTGAGAACTGAGGAGACAAATTGCTGTAGTTTTGAAAGTGAAATGTATTCACATTCTTGCTTGATATAGGATTTCAGCTGCACAAAAATTTGGGGTCTCCTTTGTCATATTTTTTGTTTCAAATTGCGCCAAATGTTTTCAATGGGTGACAGGTCTGGACTGCAGGCAGGCTAGTTTAACACCCAGACTCTTTTACTATGAAGCCATGCTGTTGTAATATGTGCAGAATGTGGTTTGGCATTGTCTTACTGAAATATGCAAGGCCTTCCCTGAAAAATGTGTTGTCTGGATGGCAGCATATGTTGCTCTAAAACCAGTATATATTGTTTAGTATTAATGGTGCCAACACAGATGTGCAAGTCACCAATGCCATGTGCACTAATGGACCCCCATACCATAATGGATGCTGGCTTTTGAATTGTGCAATGATAACAAACCGGATGGTCCCTCTCCTCTTTAGTCCGGAGGATGCGGCGTCCATGATTCCCAAAAATAATTTCAAATTTGTATACGTCAGTGTGATGGCGTGAGTGTAACAAGTGTGTTAAAGTGTGGCAAAAAGGGAAAAGAAACTAAACAGACAATAGCAATCAAGAGTCTTTCTTTTATATTGTAGCTTAAGGATTTTACAAGCGCACCAGCACGGTCACAACATACAAACAATAATCCGTGAGGTGCAGTGGGTGAACAACAGAATAGAAACACAACTAAACAGTGATTGTAAACAGATGTGTCCTCGGGGTGCGTTGCTGCCATCACTCTCCTGCCGGTGGTTAGTACACCGGCGAGGTGGAGCCCCGGAGAGGAAGGGGAGCCGCTGTACTGTTTTCACAGACAATGGTTTTCAGAAGTGTTCCTGAGCCCATGCAGTGATTTCCACTACAGAATCTTGTTTGTTTTTAATGCAGTGCCTGTTACTGACATGTTGCTGACCTGTTGCAGTGCATGTTACTGACCTGTTGCATATTAACATAATTAGTTTTGATATTCCACCAGGTTTTTGTTTTGCATTACACAACTTTTCCAGGCTTTTGTTGCCCCTGTCCCTGCTTTTTTTAAATTAGTTGCTGGCATCAATGTGGGCATATATTTTTCAAGAAACAATAACACTTCTCTGTTTCAACATTTGATATGTTGTCTTCGTACTATTGTCTATTGAATATATGGTTTAAATGAATTACACATCATTGCATTCTGTTTTTTATACATTTTACACAGCTTCCCAACTTTTTTGGTAATGGCATAGTTTTAAAATATACTTCAAAGTATCTAAATGGGAATAAAAATGGGAATAAATACAGACAATATTATTAGTGTATTATTAGCAATTAAGCATTTTAGTAATATAAATGTACAGTGCAATGACGAGCCAAAACATTATAACCACTCACAGGTGAGGCCAATAACATTATTCATCTCCTACCAAGGGCACATGTCAAGGTCTGGGTAAATTAAATGGTATGCGAACAATCTGTTCTTGTAGTCAATGTGTTGGATGCAGGAAAAATTTGCAGGAGTAAAGACCTGAGCATTTTTGACTAGGGCCAAATTGTTATGGCCAGACGACTGGGTCAGAACATCTCTGAAACGGCAAGGCTTGTGGTAAGTACCTACCGACAGTGGTCCGAGGAGGGACAAACATCAAACCAGCAACAGGGTGTGGAGCTCCCAAGGCTCATCGGTGCGTGAGGGCAATGAAAGCCATCCCATTTGATCTGAACCCACAGAAGTATGAAGGTAAAACAGTGACATGTGTTTTTTTAATTGTAAATAATGTTGCACACTTGTAAAAAAAGATTTGCAAACATGGAATAACTTTTGTAGTTGTAAAAATGTTTTGCACAGTATAAAATATTTTAAAACTTGGAGTTACTTTTGTAGTTGTATAAATATGTGCATACTTGTAACTAACTTGATATTTGGAATCATGCCACTCATTAATAACATTTGCTTAAGTAAAATACGGACGCTCAGTTTTGTCTCAAAAATTTCGCTAGAACTGTAACAAAATGATTTTTTTTGTAAATCACAGTCTACGGTAGTACCTTTCACAGCATTTGCAAGCGGAGATACCCATGAGGACTCTGATTGGCACGGCATAGCTTTTTCTGACCAATGAAATGAGTGCATGGTGAGTCCATCACGTTTTCACCTTTTAACCAATGTTAGTAGATTCTGGAACACCAGTGTTTAAACTCATGTATTGCAGAGCAGGAAAAACAGGTCTCGGCATGGTCGGCTCCTCCTACCTGCTATTACCTCAGTTGTTGATAGTATACCAAACCGTTTATCAAGTTAGTTCTAATGTACGTGACAATGCATTTGAACAGTACAAAAAATAGTTTTGAATGAAAACAATATAAACGTTATAGGAATAATTACGTGTTAAATTACTACAATGGAAAAATTGTAATTAGCACCTATTGACATGGCTAGTTACCTTCTGAAACTGTACCCTGTTCTCTGGAGCAGAAATTCCTATAAAGTAAAAAAAAGAAGGATCAAATTAAGTCTGAACCTTTTGCCAAACAGTGATGACAGCCCTAGCAGATTAAACAAATGTGTTGAACAAATGCAAACACATTAAATGATTAACAAAACAATACATGTTATGATGTGAACTATATTAACACTAGAACCACCAGGGCTTTTTGACCCCCAGTAACCGCCAGAGCCGAACGCCGTTTGGCGTCATTAGCATACGAATCGTCCCCATTAGCATGGACATTCTCCTCCGCAGCATCACCATCCAGCCAGAGCATCAGTTCATCTACTGGGTCGTTATCAAACTGTATAGAATAGTCTAAACAATACTGAATTACATAATTTGTTTGTTTTAAATATTTAATGAATTTGAAAAATACAAGAATGTGTTTGTATTGAAGGTCTCATCATACTAAAAACAACGACTAAAAAAGAATACATAGAAAAAGATGAGGTCCAAAATAAATAGGCTGTGAACAGCACGACTTTGCATGTCTCCCGGGTGTTGTAGTGGGGCTATTAAGGTGATTTCAACACCAATGCATAGCTCTTTCTATAGGTGACATGAATAAGTTAGCGAAAAACCATGAGGAGTTATTAGAAAAAGACGAGGTATCGTAGGAATTTTGTTTTGTGAATAATTATTTAGCCTAATACATTTATAGAATATTAATCTTCAGTAAAATAAGCAGAAAAAATTCAAAGAGAGATGACAGGATGTGTGTGCGATTTAGTTTCTCTTTCCCTCCTAAAATAATGTAGATTTATATATTTGATTTACAATTGATGAATTTGCCTGCACAATAAGCTGAATCTCCTATTGAAAAACAGTAACCCATGTGATAAGTAGCCTATATCATTTGTATTATGTTTTAATAATAGCCTAATTAAGTTGTTATTCATCTGGGAGTACCGCACATTCATCCATTTACGTTTGGCAGTCAGTGAGGGGTGATTAGCGAGGGGTGTTGGCGGATTAAGTCGGAAAACAGGGTAAAAAAACAGGTAAATAGTCTCTAAATATTTTTCTGTTCGTCAGTTTAGAATTCCGACAATGGAACAATGTAATATACGCATATTTAGGAAACGTCGTGAAAGGAGGAGTGTGTATCTTTCAAAATGGCAGTTTTATTTTAATTACAAACTCAAACGCCAATTGGCGTAGACATTTGGCGATTCTAGTGTTAAACTGGTATGTATATGCCCAAATTAGTCTAATACAAAATATGATTCATGCAAAGTGAATGTCTATTATTCTCGTTGTAAATACATATCCATGTCAAAGGCAAAACGGTAAGTAGCCATGTAAATTCCTTGATAGTTGTTAGATTTACTTTTGAGTGATTTAGCTAGTAAACTCCAGTAAAACTTTGTTTGTGCATTGACCTAGTGAGGTGGAAAAATCATCTAAAGGTTTGTTATCCTATCAAAAACTGAGGTACGAGAAGCCGACTGTGCTTACACATGTTTTTCTTCCTCGGCATCACTATGAGTTGAAACTGGTTGAAACACAGAACTGCATGTTCCAGAATCTACTCAGATTGGTTAAAAGGTGAAAATGTGTTGCGGTCACGATGCATTTGGTTCATTGGTCAGAAAAAGCAATGGCCTGCCATGGCCTACCTATGGCCAAGCTATGGCCTACCCAAGAGTCCTCATGGGTATCTCCGTTTGCAAATGCTTCAAAACGTACTACCGTAGACTGATTTACAAAAAAAAAACATTTTGTCACAGTTCTAGCAAAATGTTTGTGACAAAACTCTGAGCGTATTTTAAGTTGGCAAGTGTTGTCAATGAGTTGCATAATTCCAAATATCAAGTTTACAACTACAAAAGTAATTCCAAGTTTGCAAATATTTCTTACAAGTTTGCAAAACGTTTTTACAATTACGAAAGTAATTCCAAGTTTGCAAATATTTTTAACAAGTGCGCAAAACAGTTTTCCAACTACAAAAGTAATTCCAAAAGTAAAAATTTGTAAATATTTTTTTAAAATAAAAAACTTATGTTGCTGTTTTACCTTCATAATATATACTATATATACACACACAAATACTGTATATAAAATATATGTGTGATTCAGGTGTTCCCTCAAAAAAATGAAGGGAACACTTAAATCACACATTGGGTCTTAATGAAGGAAATATATTAAAGATCAAAATCTTCACAGTACATTGTGTAACTCGCTGAGAACAAAATGACATAACAACGGTCAATGGAAACCAAAATCATCATCCGATTGAGGGCTAGATTCAAACTCTAGCCACATGAGGCCAGGCATTGTCCTGCACCAGGAGGAACCAAGGGCCCACTGCAACAGTGAAGTTCTGACGATGGGTCTGAGGATTTCATCCCGGTACCTAACAGCAGTCAGGGTACCGTTGGCTAGCACGTGGAGGTCTGTGCGACCCTCCAAGGATATGCCTCCCCAGACCGTCACTGACCCACTTTTTGTAGGGCTCAGGCAGCGCTGTTCCTGTTCCTCCTCGCACAAAGGAGCAGATACCGGACCTGCTGCTGGGTTGATGCCCTTCTACGGCCCCGTCCAGGTCTCCTCGTGTAACAGCCCGTCTGCTGTTTTCTCCTCCATGCTCTTGAGACTGTACTGGGAGACACAGCAAACCTTCTTGCGACGGCATGTACAAAGTTTAATTGACTTGGTGTTATACTGTGAGGATTGTGATGATTCCTTTCATTTTTTCATTTTTTTCATTTTTTCATTTGTGATGTTCCTTTTATTTTTTTGAGCAGTGTACGTATATATATACACCGATCAACAATAACAATATGACCATCTGCCTCATATTGTGTAGATCCCCCTTTTGCTGCCAAAACAGCCCTGACCTGTCGAGGCATGGACTCCACGAGACCTCTGAAGGTGTGCTGTGGTATCTGGCACCAGGACTTTAGCAGCAGATCCTTTAAGTCCTGTAAATTGCGAGGTGGGGCCTCCATGGATTGGAGCTGTTTGTCCAGCACATCCCACAGATGCTCGATTGGATTGAGATCTGGGGAATTTGGAAGCCAAGTCAACACTTTGAACTTGTAGTTGTGTTCCTCAAACCATTCCTGAACCATTTTTGCTTTGTGGCAGGGCTCATTATCCTGCTGAAAGAGGCCAATGCCATCAGGGAATACCGTTGCCATGAAAGGGTGCACATGATCTGCAACAATACTCAGGTAGGTGGTACATGTCAAAGTAACATCCACATGAATGGCAGGACCCAAGGCTTCCCAGCAGAACATTGCCCAAAGCATCACACTGCTTCCGCCGGCTTGCCTTCTTCCCATAGTGCATCCTGGTGCCATGTGTTCTCTACGTAAGCGACGCATAAGCCCCCGGCCATCCACATGATGTAAAAGGAAACATGATTCATCAGACCGGGCCACCTTCTTCCATTGCTCCGTGGTCCAGTTGTGATGCTCACTTGCCCATTGTAGGGGCTTTCGGCAACAGGGGTCAGCATGGGCACCCTGACTGGTCTGAGGCTATGCAGCCCTATATTCAACAAACTGCGATGCACTGTGTTCTGACACCTTTCTATCAGTACCAGCATTATCTTTTTCAGCAATTTGAGCTACAGTAGCTCGTCTGTTGGATCGGACCACATGGGCCCACCTTCGCTTCCCACGTGCATCAATGAGCCTTGGCCGCCCATGATCCTGTCGCTGGTTCACCAATTTTCCTTCTTTGCACCACTTTTGATAGGTACTGACCACTGCAGACCGGGGACGCCCCACAAGTGCTGCAGGTTTGGAGATGCTCTAGCCATCACAATTTGGCCCTTGTCAAAGTTGCTCAGGTGCTTACCTTTACCCATTTTTTCATGCTTCTAACACGTCAACTTTGAGGACAGAATGTTCACTTGCTGCCTAATATATCCCACCAACTGACAGGTGCCATTATAACGAGATTATCAGTGTTATTCACTTCATCTGTCAGTGGTCATAGTGTTATGGCTGATGATATACACGTGTAAAAAAAAAATCCTTTGACTGGTGCTGTATATGTATGAACTCTCAGTTCAGTAGGTATGACAGACTACAGTATAAGTCACATGGCAGTTGGTTGCTTTATACAGCAGACAAAGACAAGCATCCATGCATTTTGCTAACATCATTTAATAAAAGTTGTGGTGGGTTCACGCTCAACAAAAACAGGATGTTTATTTCTTGTTTCAGTTGTTTTTTCAACAATGTACTGGAAATGTAAACCAAAACATTTTGTCTTTTTTGTGCGAATACATATACAATTCAAACTGATTTTATCATTGTCAGCAGGTGCTTCCATTCTGTTCTTCAGCTAATCAATGTTTTCTCTTAAATCTATCATTGTACACAGCATTAATCAATGACAAGTAAGTAATTACATTCCATAGTAACAATAAATGTGTGAATAAATGGGCACGTGGATCAACCAAAGACCAGACGAAGCCTTCATAAATCACTTGCCCAAGTGTCAATTTTTACAGTTTTTTTTTTACTTTTAAACTGATACCACTTTGTTTAGCCATTCTGAACATGGAAAAGTGTATAGTCTCTGAGGGGAGCAGTGCAAAATTGGCAGTGTTTTTGTGAAAGGGCTACAGTAAAGCAATGAAATCTAGTTCATCATTAGATGATGTGATAGTGTTTATTTCCTGTATTTACATGGCTTCCCTTTGGAATCATTTTGGTGTAGATCACCAGCTCTACATGAGGAGTGTGCTTTTTCTATTCCAATTCAGTGTAATTCCATAATAGACTGATTTCGTTCTGTAAAGTGTCTCCCTACCAGGGAGATGGTTTTTCTTATATAGAGTTTTTACAAAGATTCAGCAGTATATTCGTAACTCCAGTTATGTTGCATGTTATACATCTGAGGGTACTTGAAGTTTAATGTTTTTTCCTGAGAAAAATACTTATAAAAGCTTCTTTCCTCCTAACTACTTCTGATTTCAATAGTAGGTTAGGTAAATTTATTGAGTGTTTATATGTGAATAAACGTGTGTCCTTAAACATAGCTTTAAGAGAGGTTTCTGTTGATAGTATGTACTAGTGTTGGTTTTATGATGGAGTTAGCTGTTAAACCATTATCACTGAAAGTAAGTATACCGTTTACAGATAACAGTTCTTTAGATTTTTGGTGTGATTTGTTGAGTACTTCATTTTTGTTTAACTTTTTTTCTGTTACGATTAAACGTCAGAATTGACATAACAGGATTCAAGCGATGTTGAACGTGTTAAGCTTATAATTGCCCAACATGCCAGTTCCAGTATTTTGAAAATGGCTGCCCCCCTGGGCTTTTTACACACAGTGTCTAGGATTTACAAAGAAACTAGCAACAAAACAACAGACCGTCAGCTGCAATCCTGTGGCCAAAAACAGCTGCTTGGGAAAAGAGGTCGAAACACAATTGCAAGAATCTGGCAGCCTAACAGGCAGGCCCCTATTAGATAGAAACAAGAAGCAACTCCTGTGGGTGTTCAGTCACCTGACAATTGTGTGGAGAGATAAAACTTTGCGTGGCCTGACAAATACCAGTTAAGTTAACTTGAGTGGCCTGCACAGTCTCCTAAACCTCCACACAATAGCACATCTTTGGGTTGAGATGGAGCAGGCTGTTCACGGCATGAATGTACCACAATCCAATCTGCAGTGACTACATGATGCCATTGCATCAGCATGGACCAACACTCCTGTGGATCGTTTCTGACACCTGTCAGAATTCATGCCCAGAAGATGTTCTGGAGGCATCCTGTTCTGGGTGTACATGAAACACAGGCTAAATAAAACAGCATTAAAATGCCCATTATATTATATCTACCCTGTTTGGCCAGGCCTGCAGTAGAAGAGGGAGTGTTATTTACTTTTGCTTGTGACTGGCTGGACGTGTGCCATACACCTGAACATGTTGCCCATTGGACTTACAGAGATACACTGACCACACCACCATGCACATACTGTATTGACACCCACGGGTGACCTCCGGCCTGCATGACTGCTCATGTACTCGATGTTCAGTCACACACCCCAGACAGCCCACATAGCCAGTCAGGAGCTAGGCAAGCGATCAGCCGCTGTCTTCCTCTGTCTCCTATCTGCTTTCCTGATTGCCTTATTGATTTCCTCCCGAGCAGATATTTACAGCAGGCTCTGCCAAGTAGCTCTTCCCGGCCCTTGTTGCTACCTCCAGCCCTCACGAATGGATCCACGTGGGAAACTACAAAATCTAAGCATATAGGAGTCCATCATCACACGAACGTTATTCACTTTGTTTATGTCATTATGTGTCGCCTGATTCTGTTATGTTTGCACTAGATGCACCATTTACTATTTGCTGTGTTCGTCGGAATCTTGTGAACCAGGCGATGTAAGCCATTATGGTAAACGCATTACCGGAATGCGTAATTTGTGGCGTTTTTGCGACGGAGGTGAGGTGCCCTGTCAATGTCTGTCAATATCGTGATGTAAGTCAAATGCGTGGTGAACATCAATCGAAAGGGGTGAGGCAGGGGAATGTAGATTATTAGATTAGATTCAACTTTATTGTCATTGAACAAGTACAGTACAACAAAATTCAGTTTGCGTACAAATAGATATACTTAATACTTGTATAAGTATATGTATGTACAAGCGGAATGTATAGATGTGCAATTAATGCAAATGCATTACATATGGCATTACTAAATGTGCAATGGAAGTAAATAGAGGAGGGCAGAAAATGTACAAGAATTAAGTATAATATATGTACAAGTGGGATAAATAGATGTGTGGGTGCAAGTGGCAATTCTCAATGGCTTTCTGAATTTGCAGTCGAGGCAAATTGAAGGAGTAGGGTAGCATGTGCAACTGAAATATAGGGATAGCAGCAGTGAGGTTCCTGAGGTAGACATGTGTATGTAACAATTGAAAATTAAAGTAGAGTGGCAGTTCTAAATGTGCAATGAAGGCAAGTTTAAGGTGCAAGTCGGCATGTGCAAATGAAATACAGGAATAGCAGCAATAACATGTACCTGCAGACAACTGAAAACTTCCTTATCAGACTTTGTAAGGCAGTGACAGAGTCCAGTAGTACTGTACAAGGGTGGGAGTGTTTAGTGATGGGTCACAGAGTTCAGCAGGGTTACAGTAGATGGAAAGAAACTGTTCCTGAATCTGCTGGTGCGAGAACATAGAGACCTGTACCGCTTGCCTGATGGGAGGAGGGCAAACAGTTTGTGGCATGAATGTGAAGGGTCCCTGGTGATGCTGCGCGCCCTGCGCAGACACCGCTTGCACTGGAGGTCCACGATGGCTGGGAGCTGGGTACCTGTGATGTGCTAGGCGGTTTTCACCACCTGTTGCAGGGCCTTCCGGTCGGCTACGGATCAACTACCAAACCGCAGTTACCACTAACTACCAGTTAGTGGTAAAAGTTCACAAGGATCTTGGAAGACAGGCGGGCCTTCTTCAGCCTCCTCAAGAAGTACAGGCGCTGCTGCGCCTTTTTAACCATGGCTGAGGTGTTGAGTGACCAGGAGAGGTTGGACATAAAAATTCATAAGTAACTTCCAGGAGTCTCTAGAACAGGTGCTTGTGTTTTGTTAAGTTCAGTTTAGAAAGATGCTCTCATGCCATGCTGTCAACCCAAAGCTAAACTAATGGAAAATCACCCTCATTAGGTGTACTTACAAGTAAATTCCTTAAAAACAGAAAAGGAACCAGGCAAGCCTAGTTCAAAATTAAAAGTGATAAATGTGGTTGCCCTCATCGGATTCAAACCCAGGTCTCCCATGTGAGTGGCTGTGTCTTTATCCACTACACTACAGTGCTATACCACTGCCAGCTGCCGGTATAGCATCTCGACATTAGATAATTTTGTCACATATTAACCTCACGCCAACTTTGAATATTTCGCTAGACAACATTAAGCAGTGTTAAACTGATTAACATTTCTTATTAAGTTTACCTCCACCACAAATAGCATCTATGAAATGTATGGCTTTTGCCACTGGCCGTTTTAACAGCGTATTAGCCAGTAATAGGCTTACTAGTATCTAACTTACTACTTGGAATCGTCATAAGCATTGAGCAATTGCAAGCGAGACTGAATATGAACCCAAAGCTATTTCATTTCATTGCACAAAAATGTTCGTTTTCTTTTATTCGTGAATGATGTTGATATAATAATTATCAATGGAGGTGATGATAACTGACTTTTTTGTCAAGTGAAATGACGAGAGAATTGTGGAAACCCCTACTCTTTTACTGCCCAAGGGGTTTTGTTCTAGCCTATATTACCTCAAAAAGCATGCATGGATGCGTACTTCGAAAATCAACCAGAAATAGTCGCAATATGAACAGTTTTATTTTAGGCTTACTATAACATAGCTACTGAAGGTTGTACCCAGCGAAGTTTTTGTCTATCCTGACCCAAAAAGCATGCATGGATGCATACTTTGAAAATCCACCAGGAATAGTCACAATATAACCATGAACAGTTTTATTTTAGCCTTACTATAACATTGCTACTGAAGGTTGTAGCCAGCGCAGATTTTGTCTATCCTGACCCAAAACGCATGCATGGATGCATACTTTGAAAATCCACCAGGAATAGTCACAATATAACCATGAACAGTTTTATTTTAGCCTTACTATAACATTGCTACTGAAGGTTGTAGCCAGCGCAGATTTTGTCTATCCAGAACAAATCCTAATGCATAATTTGCTGTGAGGGTGACAAGATTCAAACACGGAACCCATTGGTTGCATGTCCGCGTCTCTAACCACTACACTATTTAACAAGGGTAGTTGGTTGGTCGGTCACTCGCTCAGTAAGAGACATTCACTCTTCTTGACCGGCTCTGCTTACGCGGTCCGGCAGAAATGTACAGTTGCAGGTAAAAATTTACAGTATAACTCTGTTCTATAGTCATAATTTCTGGAACAAGGAGATGGTTTGGTTTTGCTGTAAGACACCCATAGGCTGATCTATAGTTGTAAGGATAAGCACAGTATGCTATGGGATTTTTTTTTTTTTTTTCCCCAGACAAAATTATTTTCCCATAAACTCTTTCCCCATCTTTTGGATTTTGGTGGAGTACATTTTAGCAAGTGATTAACAGGCCTCTGTTTATACAGTTGAGGAACTAAATTAACAGGGCTCTGCTAATCTGTGAGAAAGCTTTGGTTGACTTGGGTTTAGGGATTTTCCATTTTCAGTGATGATACAAGTTCATTTGTAACATATCTTCCATTTGAAGATGTGTGTAGCACATCCATCTGAAAATAATAATTGACAGTGGACATTTAGTGCCCTGGGATTGGGGGTGACTCCCTGGGAAGGGGGGAGGGGATCCGATTTAACAATGAGTAGGACTTGTAGTGAGCAAGTAACCTGTAACATTTGATTGTAACTGTCACTTCCTGCATATATGCTGAATTATTAACGGTTACATTTTGTTATTCAGACTTCTCTTGTTCATTTTTGGTCATTTTTGGTCAAGACAGGAGACAAAATAAGCAATGCAGTAAATAATTAAACAAAACTTGATCAACACAATAAAGTCCGCAATGAAAAGGGAAAAATATTGTGAATACTCAAGCAATAATTTTTTTCAGTTTTATATTTGTTATTAGTTTGCAGATTTTGTTCCTTAGTTTGACATTATGGACTTTCCAGTTAAATCCATTTTGATTTAATGTGGCAATACAATAGCATCCAAGGTGGGTGAGAGCCACAGTATATAAAATATTGTTCAAAGATCACTGGGCTGGATTTGAGCACATGCTGCCGCTGTACATGTGCACCTGAGGCAGTGGTTTAATCCACTGCACCACTAGGCCCCAGGTTTGATGTAGCTCACTTGGTTAGAGCATGGCACCTGCCGCCTAGGTTGTAGGTCCAGTTCTGTTGGTTATTTATTACGGTGACTGTTATTAATTATCAATGTCTGAATTAAATTGATTAGAAAAAAAAGTTACCCCTTTGGGCGCAGCACTTAGATTTTGAGAGAGATCACTTGGTCAACTCAATATATATGTAACTTTACCTACAGATTTATTTTAGCATTAATACTTAAGTCAAATTATTGTAATCTCTGAAATTCTTAATTATATTTCTTCTAGGACTCGTCTGTTTGAAATTAACCCTTTAGACACATACAAGTTATTGACTGTCTAAAAAATAGGTGTGATAATATGATGTTGGCTCAAAATTCCAAAAATAGTTATTTCTGAATGAAGCACTGGTGCTTGGCTTACCATTACAGACCTCAGTTAGCCTATCAACCAGTTAAAGAGAATTACTTTCAGGGGCTCTCAAATGACACCGTGTCAAACAATTCTCCCATCGGAAATAGATCACATCCTGTACAACTGTTCGAGGGAAGAATGCTAATTGGGATTTTTTTATTAAACCTCACACTGTCATATCATAAACACAAATACCCCATTTGGTGGAGAAATTGTCATTTCTGTACTTTATCCCATTGAGTAACGTATGGTATGAAAAAAATCTTGGTTGTCCTTGCACAGGAAAGCCTGTGCATGACAGAGTTTAAATCTGTTGTCTGGTAGCTGGTCGATAGTTTCTACTTAGAGGTATATTAGCCTTAGTTGTCCATTACTGTGATTACTGGTGATGATAGCTTGTTCCGGCCTCGATTTCCTTTGTCTGGCCTCACATGTGGATTGTAAAAAGACTGCTGAACAATTGATGATACAAGGACTTACAAGGTCCCTCAAGTTGTGTCTGATCTGCTTGTTGCTGACAATATCATGTCCTAAGTACTTTGGGAGGGAGGGGTTTGTCCTGATGGAGCCTGGGCGGATGGGCCACTTCACCCCTCCTCTCTTCATGTTTAGGTTTCAGGTTTAAACCCCTTTTCTACCGTACAATGGCAATCTCACCATTAAATTTTGCCCCTTTCGGACACTGCATTGCCCTCCTCTTCAAATAGTCTCTGGAGATTGGAGAAAAGTGGTGAGTAGAGAGTGAGTTCAAGAAACAAAGTGGGCTTTAACAGATTTAGTGTAGCTGTTTGACATGATGCCATCTTGTTCCTAATGTTTCTGATGTGACTTGTCATAAATCTGTTATCAGAAGACTGTCCTATCTGATGAGATTATTGTTCCAACAATTCCCATCAGGAGCCAGTAATAAAACAATATATACAGGTAGTCATCAACTTATGACCGGGATATGTTCCGACCTGTCGGTCGAAAGTCGATTTGGTTGTAAGTTGGCCAAGGAGTAATAACTTAGTATAGTCCCCCGTAGCCATGTTTGCATTTTGAAAAAAGTTGAAATGTCTCATTTTTTGGAGTGACTATTGTTTAAACACTACAGATAAAAACAAATATATTCACATTTTCAATTCCTAAATATACAGGACATATAAGAAGACACAAACACATGCAAAGCAAAACACAATAATTAAACACAAAAAAGTCCCCTAACAGCTGTTTCAACTGCTTCTGTAGTTTTTCTCAAACCTCTATTCGGGCCTCCCCAGACATTTACTTATTTTTTTTAACTAATGCTGTCAAGTGATTAAAATTGTTACTTGTGATCAGTTGCTTTATCTTCTGTAGTTTATCGCAATTAATCGAAATTCGTAATATGGCCCTAAATAAAAAACGTAATATGGCCCTAAACAAAAAAAATTGTGCTTTATGTTAAAGACATTGTTTTGTTTTTTGTGAACTATGGACTGTGCTTGACCTGGAATGAAATATGTTTTTTCCAAATTGTTCCATTAGACCAGCATGTCACAGCCCTTAAATTTCACCCCTTAAATTTCCACAATAACTGGCAGTGTCTGTTTGCAGCCCATGTTAATCTAAATCGAAGATTTCTGGTCTCAGATCCCATAGTTCTAATATCTCCTCTCATTTTGCTCTTAATCAAGGCACTAAGTAAAAAACCTGCTATGCTACTGTATAAAACAAATCAGCACATTTTATATGGAGTGCTGCTGGGTGTGCAGGTATTTGATCCCATCACACTTAAGCATAAGGTATTGTCCTGTAACTGGTGTTCAGGCTAAAATGTGGTTAGAATGGGGCTGAGGTGGGTGCCTGCTTGCAGTAGCTTTCCTGAGGGATTTTTGGCCACCTTTGATAAATGCAGTATTAAAACCAAATACTTGTTTCCTTATTAAATTATTTGCAAATTCATTTAATGAGGAATTATATGCATGAGGTAGGCTACTTGAATAATAGGCAAAGGCATATGGTAGACAAGGTGGCTAGAGAAGTTTCTCTCTAATCACACATTAATCAGGGACATTCTCTCATATGTTTTGGTGGAAATGTGACTGGCGACCACATTAATGCATAGCTTAAGCGTGCACAAACATAAAATAATAACTCTCCATGCTTCCATCCTAAGGAAAGCTCTTGCTAGAGATAAGCACTGACTCTGGACGGTTCTAAAGCGCACTAAAGAAATGTGTTAATGGCGATGAAAACATTAGGCATTTTCAATTACTTGTGTGCGTTAACCACTTAACTTGTGATAGCCCTACTTTTAACCCTAATCAAGCAATCTCATTTATCAATTAATCATCAAGGCTTTGCATAATGGAATCACCTGTCAGTTTATGTTTAACGAGAAATGATTGTCAAAACGTGTTTAATGGGCTCAATTTCTAGCAACCTGAAAGAGTTTTGGATGTTGTTCTACCAGTCAGGTGCTAATAAGTTAAAAGGCAGTTTGCCTAAGTAGAGCTCTTAAGGGGCAGATGTATCTACCACTGAGACCGGGTCCTCTAGCTATGATAATGTTGATGCAATCTACCAGTCACTCTACTAGCCCAAATATTTTCCCCTACTTAAACAATATAACTAAAGCAAAAAATGAGGATTCTGTGTAATGTTTTCTTGAATAAGACAGATTTAGTCGTTTTGCTGAATTTTCTTACATTTCTGTGGCATGCATGTTTCAACCAATACATCACAAATGAGACAAAAAGCCTGAATTTGACTGATTTGACTGACATCTTTGCTAGCAGTTGCATTTTAGAATCCAGCAAACACTTAAAAACCATCAAGCACAAACAAAACAATGTAAATATCCAAGTATCATGAAGATGATATTGCTCTTCAGCAGACTTTGGCCCAAAAAATGGCTTTTAAAAGTGAATTTTTCTGGATTTCTGGGTCTGGGCAGTTTCTCCTATTTGTTTTTACAGATTCTCTCAACCTCTGTTAGATTGGATGGGGAGTGTTTAGTGAGACCTTGATGTCCCCCCACAGATGTTCAATCAGCTAGATGGAGTGCTACAGAGATAGACATCCTTCTGGCAGGTTCTCCCATCTCTGCAGAGAAACTATGAAGCTCTGGCCATTGTATTATTAGTCACCTGCTTGACCAAGGCCCATCTTGGCTAGTTAGTTAGGCCAGATGGCCATCTCCAAGAAGAGTCTTGGTGGTTCCAAATGTCTCCTTTTTTCACAATAATGGGGTCCACAGTGCTTCTGAAAACTTCTAATGCTTTAGCAATGTTTTAACCTTCCCTGATTAATGCCTCGACACAATTCTCTGAGGTCTACGGAGAGTTCTGTGGACTTAATGACTTGGTTTTTGCTCTGTAATGTGAAGTGTGGAACCTCATATTCATGTGTGTGCCTTTTTAAATAATGCCCAATTAACTGAAATTGCAAGGGGGACTTAAGTTCTAGAGACATGCCAATGATGATCAAAGGACGCAGGATGTATGAGCTAAATTTGGAGTGTTGTAGCAAGTGTCTACATACTTATGAACATGATGATTTTCAGTTTGTAATTGTCAAAAATGTCCCCAAAATATGCTTTTGCTATGTTATGTGTAGATTGGAAACAAAACATCTGGAATCAATTAAGTCTATAACATAACAATATGAAAGGGTCTGGTCAGATGTTCAATTGGATTCAGGTCTGGGCTCTGGCTGGGCCATTCCAAAACGTTAATCTTCTTCTGGTGAAGCCATGCTTTTGTGGATTTGGATGTGTGCTTTGGGTCGTTGTCGCGCTGAAAGGTGAACTTCCTCTTCATCTTCAGCTTTCTAACGGACACCTGAAGGTTTTGTGCCAAAATTGCCTGGTATTTGGAACTGTTCATAATTCCCTCCACCCTGACTAAGGCCCCGGTTCGAGCTGAAGAAAAACAGCCCCAAAGCAGGATGCTGCCACCACCATGCTTCACTGTGGGTATGGTGTTCTTTGGGTGATGTGCAGTGTTGTTTTTGCGCCAAACATACCTTTTGGAATTATGGCCAAAAAGTTCAACCTTGGTTTCATCAGACCATAACACATTTTCCCACATGGTTTTGGGGGACTTGATGTTTTTTTTTGCAAACTTCAGCCGGGCCTGGATGTTTTTCTTTTGTAAGAAAAGGCTTCCGTCTTGCCACCCTACCCCATAGCCCATTCATATGAAGAATACGGGAGATTTTTGTCACATGTAGCACACAGACAGTACTTGCCAGAAATTCCTGCAGTTCCTTTAATGTTGCTGTAGGCCTCTTGGAAGAATCCCTGACCAGTTTTCTTCTGGTCTTTTCATCAATTTTGGAGGAACGTCCAGTTCTTGGTAATGTCTCTGTTGTGCCATATTTTCTCCACTTGATGATGACTGTCTTCACTGTGTTCCATGATATATCTAATGCTTTGGAAATTCTTTTGTACCCTTCTCCTGACTGATATCTTTCAACAATGAGATCCCTCTGATCCTTTGGAAGCTCTCTACGGACCATGGCTTTTGGTCTGAGATGCAACTAAGAAAATGTCACTTTAAATGATGGCAGGCGTGTAATGACTTCTAGTTAATGAGTTTAAATGTGATTGGTTAATTCTGAACACAGCCACATCCCCAGTTATAAGAGGGTGTACACACTTATGCAACCAGGGTATTGTAAGGTTTTTATTTTTCATTTTCCCCCCTCGAAGATTTCAGTTTGTTTTTCAAATGAATTGTTCACATTATAGGTCAAATTAAAAGTGGAAAAAGTTCTGACATGATTTATCTTTGTCTCGTTCTTTTACATCACAAAAACCTTGCATTTTAACAGGGGTGTGTAGACTTTTTATATCCACTGTACATCATATGGTCATGATGCTATTTTCTTGGGAAAGCACTTGCTTGTGGTCCAGGGTCAAATTAACACTTAGTATTGCCGCCCCACACCTTAGTTTGTATCCTGAAATAGAGATGAAGGTATTAAGCACTCATAAAGATGAAGGGGCTTGGGGATTCAGGATTTGATACATTGATCAAAATAAGGTGTACTTATAATTAAATACCTGGCAGCTCAGCACCAATTTTAATATGGGTGATGTCAGTTGGCGGCAGATGCCCAGTTAAAGGACTACAGCTCCACCCACTGCTGTTAACCAAGGTTATAGGATATTGTATAGTTTATTGACCCTTAAACAAAACATCAAACCAAATGTAAATGTCTGTTGGATTGATAAAAGATAATACTATTCTAACCTACTGAAAGCTTTTTCAACACTACATCAGGGATAGTAAGATCATTAGAGTGATGAATGAATTATCAAATTATCATTTATATAAGTGACCATGGATAACCCCTGTTTGAGTTTAATTTATGAATTCTTTGTTTCATACAATGAGCCTTCGTAATATTTTTTACATGTAATATATATGAATGGCGATATGAGCCTTATAGCAAAAGATATGTATCTTTTTTTCCTTAGTAATGTGATCATTTTAATATTACTGACTGTAATATTACTGACTTTTCAGCAAAATGGGTATTCAAGTCCCCTAGAAATCCACCCAGACCTTGTGATTTTTCCTTATGTAAGCATTTACTAGCCTAAAGAAATTCATCATTTTATATTCCTTTTTTTGTGGTATTTTTATCTTTTGATAATAAAAGCAAAGTATTATTATTTAAGAAAACCTCTATCTCCTCATAGACTTAATTTTCTGATTGATTTAAGTAATAATTAAAAAGACTGAGTAAATTTCTATGGGGCGTATAACAGCATTGCCATCTAGATGTAAGATCTTAGCGAAAGCATTATTTTTCTTTCTTGTTTTGCCAAGCTAAAGGTTTCCAGCTGTTTCCCTCTGCTCCACACGCTAATGTTTAATCCATTGTTTAATCTAAATGGTTTATTTTCTTTTATCTGCTGAGTATGATTTGACATGCCCTCTATGAAATGCTTTAAATGTATCTCGAATAGTAAGGCAGACAATCTCTTGTTAGTTGAAATTAATATATTTGTCTGTTGATTAATAAATTCAGTCAAATGTTTTCCCGAGAGTAGAGACTTGAAGCGATATCCTATAGGTGGGTGTTCAAAATAGTAACAAAATGTAGGGGAGAATGATTTTATAATGTTCTAGGTAAGTATTTACTGTAAATCTTGAGACGCAATCCCTGAGGATTGATGTAATTGAGAATTAGTCATTAATTGAATAATAATCTTTGACGTAATAATTTGTATAAATAATCCCTAGCTGTGGGTTGGAGTGACACTTCACAGCAACTCACATCTCTAGCATCATAGCTCAAAGTCATCACAATTTCTGATATGTTGGAACCGCCACCTGGCTTCAGCCAGAAGCTTCTAAATCACATCCCCAATTTGTAGTACTGAATTTCCCTGCTTCTTTGATTGGATTTAATGTATGTCAGTTCGTACTTGTAACAGAGGGCAACATCCTCCTCAAGCAATCATTACTGCTGGTTGGGCAGGAAGGCAGAACTACAAATTGTAGACCTTCATTGCGGAAACAATGTCAACATGTTGGGTGCCAAGATGCATACTGAGTACTGTTCAATTTCAAAACAATAACTTCCATGTTACATAGAATTGTTTTTCTTTTTCTTAATTTCGAGATGGATGAGTAAACCTTTCAACATTCATTTGGCTGGTCCAAATCTTGATGAAATCTCTGTTGGAAAGCAAGCTCTTCTAATTCAGATGCAGTTAACCAAGTTATAAGAATTTAAAGGACTATACAAGGAGGCCTATGCGTTCAGTGAGAACATGATTTAAAACAATAATGGCATTCACAATCACAGTGTGTAGCTCTGGGTTTTTAACCAGAAAAAACAAATTGACCAGGGAAACAGTCTTAGCCCTGAGAACTGACACATCCCAATCAATAGAGCTACTGACGATGGTCTCCCGGCGATGATGGTGGAAGTAGGACAACCCCCACAAATCGGAGCTGAAGACCAACTCCTTGGTAGTCTATTTTGCAATCATATTGGGAATTGGGAATCGTTAGTTGTGCCAGCGTCCAATCTGCCCACCATTGATTCCTGGGACTGAAGAGGAGATTCCAACTCCGCAAGCAGCTTGAAATGGTTGCTCAGGGACATCCCAGGTCACACTGGGTGACTGTGGCTCTCTCTCACCCTTTCTTTCTGCTATGTTCACTCATGTCTGGGACTGGCCTTACTCTGGCACCCCCAGAACTGACTGGTTGGTCAATACGCCTTTTAATCGGCCTGTGTTAGGTAAATTGATCTGTGTTTTTGACCCGGAATGTCAGAGATGCTGAGCTATTCCAGTGAAGAATATTCTCAAAACTTTACAGCTTTAATGTGTACTGTAGGTTGTGTCTTTTTCAGGTGTGCCATGTCCTCTTGAAATGATACTGTTAAATTTGTCAGCTAAACGTTTTGATTTCATTTTGGACACATGTAGAACCTGGACTTGGCCGCTATCATTTTGCATAGTTAATTTTCTGTCTAGTAACTGTTACTCCAAGGAGTTTGGACAAGTCATGGTGCATGAGACCTTGTCAAACTAAACATTAAAGTAAGTCTTCTATTGTATAACACAAGCCCATCATACTACAGAACAGTACTGTAGCTATTTTTATTTGAGTTCATTGCTAGGTTGTGGTGTTGTTTACTTCTCCACTGCAAAAAATCCATATGACAAAAAGGACCTGTCCTTTCTCTGGGTGGTCCCACTAATTAATTGTATACACTGTGGCTCTGTATCAAGCTAAAATAGAGAGCACTTCCCTCTCCATTCTACAGCTCTTTTGCTCGACAGTTCTCCAGGACCAGGGATGAATGCTCCGGAGAGTACTGTGAGCACTCATAAAGATCTACTGTAAGACAGGAACTAGTCTGGACCACAGAGTGGATATCGTCTTTCAGTGGCAGCTGCCCATTCCGATACTAGTACTTACATTAGGGGGATGTAATGAACTCAGTGTATACAGGCGATGTAAGCGTTATCTCCAGTGCGGTTATTGTCTGCATTCAGTATGATTTAAGTGTTTTATCCAATGCGGACCTTGTATATATCGTATTTAAGTGTTTACTCCAATGAGGACCTTGAGTACATCAGATTTAAGTGTTTTGTCCAATGAACACCTTGAATACATTAGATTTAGGGAAAGTTTTGGGCTTAACCCAACATGTTGAGTTCTCACCCCCCAGCAACAAGTATTAACTCTACTGTTTACCGGAGGTCTTACAGTAGGGCGCTGTTAAACAGTAAAAGTGCATATTGTGATATAGCAGAGTTTAATTCAACCCCCATCGGTATTTGTGGGTGCTCAGAAAACCCAGTGTCAGACAGGAAAACAGAAACCTGGAAACTATATTGAGAGAGTGAGTTCCCTCTACTCCCTCCAAACTACACTACATCCATTTTGAAATTCAGCTGGGTTTTCCTTTGTGGTGTTAGTGATGAGTGAATACAGTATGCATGGCATCTGTGCCCGGCCCTGAGAAGTGTCAACTCATAGAATGTTAGTGTCGTCCTCAATGTCCCTGCTAATCCTGTAAGTGTGATCTGGTTTCATTGTTACGGAGCATCACATGTCAAATTAGGCTTATTACCAGCAGTAGTTTTAGTATATGAGGGCAGATATGAACAAGTACTGAAGCTTTCCTACTCACCTTGGCGCTCCCCCAGACAAACTAACAAAAAATGCCCTTCATGATTTGCTGTTTACACCCATTATGTAACCATTTTCACTGATTATTATACTATTTGTATGCTCTCTCTCCACGCCTGCCCTCTATACTGTTCTACCCCTTCTGTCCTATCGCCCTACTTCTCTGACTTGGTTAGTTGTGTATTTAAAAAGACAGACCCTTTCAGTGATGTAGCTTGGAAATAATATTTTTTTTGTGTTGACACCATGTTGTGTTTGTTTACCAAATGTCCTTTGTTAGGCAGATGTGACTGGGGCATTAATCCTGCGATGTTGTGTTCTGCTGTGTAGAAGTCCTGCTGAGCCAATCACAGCCAAACCATACTGTCTTCGCACAGACAGAAAAAAAGATGATATGGGTAATGAAATGTGAACAAATCAATTACAGTATTGTTCATAAGAATGTGGTGATTTTTTGAAACTCAGTATGAAACTCCCAATTGGTCAGACTTGTAACACAGACTTGTACAGTTGAAAACTTTAATTTTGTTGGTAGACAATTTGCCTTGCAACCACTGATTTAAAATACAAGTTTACTGTGAAACCTAATGAATACATTAGTTTAATTATCAACCCAAACCATCTTTTCAATTTAGCTCTTCAAACAACAAGTTCGGACAGAAATTTCCACATTTTGGTATTTTATGTCTTGCCATTTTATTTTATGTCTTGACATTAGATTCTGCTCCTCTGAGGTAACTGCCATCACATGATGGCGTATACGATACTACTAACAATGACATCAGCTCCATAATATAAATAAATAGCAGTCCCCATAGGCAATGAGCAAGGTACGCATTACGAATACGCCCACAAAAGTAAACAAAGAACCAAAAATGTGGATGCAGGGGTGGTGGGTGCTTTGAACCTGTATGCTAGTAAGACCAGTGCACATCAGACTGGGTAACCTGACAATTAAATAGACAGTATGACCTCTGATATTGTGATAGGACTGATCCACAATGTCAGCTGATACGTCGCTGACCACTGACCACTCTGGTTTCCTGTCTGAAAGGGCTACGCTACTCTAATCAAAAACTGTGTGATGCATGTTGAGAAATTGCTCTTTGAATGTAATATGATACAATATTTTAAATTATATTACTCACTACTCATTTGGTACTACACTTGCAGTACCTAATCACATTTCCTTAATTATAGTCCCATGTTGGATCAATCGTTTTTATACATTTGCAAGAACTTCGAAAAACCTGTTTTTGCTAGATCTTCATGGTGTATTGTGAGCAGGTTGATTAGGAAAAATGATCAAATGTTGAAACTGAGAAATTGTATTGTTGTCGTGAAAAATACATGCCCATTTTGAATTTGATGCCAGCAACACATTTCAAAAAGGTTGGGACAGGGGCTGTTTACCGCTGTGTTGCATCACCTCTTCTTTTAACAATACTTTGTAAGCGTTTGGGAACTGAGGAGATCAATTGCTGTAGTTTTGAAAGTGAAATGTTTTTTCCATTCTTGCTTGGTATAGGATTTCAGCTGCTCAACAGTTAGGGGTCTCCTTTATCGTATTTTTCGTTTCATAATACGCCAAATGGTTTCAATGGGTGAAAGGTCTGGAATATGTGCAGAACGTGGTTTGTCATTGTCTTGCTGAAATAAGCAAGGTCTTCCTTGAAAAAAACAGCATCTGGATGGCAGCATATGTTGCTCCGAAACCTGTATATATTGTACAGTGTTAATGGTGCCTTCACAGATGTGCAAGTCACCCATGCGATGTGCACTAATGCACCCCCATACCATCACGGATGCTGGCTTTTGTAATGTGTGCTGATAACAAGCCGGATTGTCCCTTTCCTCTTTAGTCTGGAGGTCGCGGCATCTATTATTCCTAAAAAGAATTTCAAACTGTGATTTGTCAAATCACAGGACAGTTTTCCACTTCACCTCAGTCCATATTAAATGAGGTGAGGCCTAGAGAAGGCGGTGGCAGTTCTTGATCTTGTTTATATATGGTTTTAACTTGCATTTGTGGATGCAGCGACGTACTATGTTCACAGACAATGGTTTTCAGAAGTGTTCCTGAGCCCATGCAGTGATGTCCACTATAGAATCGTGTCTGTGTTTATGCAGTGCCGCCTGAGGGCCCGAAGATTACGGCCATCCAGTGGGGGTTTTCGGCCTTGTCCCTTGCGTACAGAGATTTCTCCGTGTTCTTTGAATGTTTTAATTATATTTTGTATCGTAGATGATCCCAAACTTTGCAATTTTACATTGAGAAATTTTATTCTTACATTGTTGCATTATTTGCCTGCGCAGTCTTTCACAGATTGGAGAACTCCTCCCCATCTTTACTCCTGAAAGACTCATCCTCTTTGGGATGCTCTCTTTATACCCAATCATGTTACTGACCTGTTTGCCAATTAAATCTGAAGTATGTACATTTTTTGCATTAACACATCGCTATTCTATTAATCTGGATCATGGATGAATTACTACGATATCAGATGGTCCCAGGCCCGTATCTGAAAAACCTCTGTATTTGGTGAACTGCTCCTAAGAAAAAAAAGTGTCCGGCTCTCGCAGTGGCGGGGAAAAAAAAGGGAGGGGCTACTCTTATTTTGTGACTGAAGCAGCGAGAGACGCTAGCCAATTTTATTTTAAAAAAATGGAAGAAGTTCAGAATGTAATGGTACCCTAAGAAAATGCGGTTTGGATCAAAAGATAGCAAATCTGGTAAAAGAGTGGCAGTTTGACGCCTGTTGCCATCTGTTCATGCTGTTTGTTTTGTTTACTAGCACAGCTAGTAGTACTGTAATCGGAAAACATTACCAGGGCGAGCATAGACTAGTAGCTGGCTATTCTCACGTTTCCGATGTGTGCTACATCAGGGATGCATTGGGATGCATTGGGATGCATTGGTTCTCTGCAGTATATCTTGTCAATATCAGATTTCTTTTGCAATTATTACTGAGAAGCGAAATCATCAACATTATTTATTTACCTTTATTTTACCAGGTCAGTTAACTTAGAACACATTTTAATTCAGAGCAACGACCTGGGGAATAGTTAAAGGGGAGGAGAGAGATGAATGAGCCAATTGGAAGCTGAGGTGATTAAGTAGCCATGTTGGTATAAGGGCCAGATTAGACATTTGGCCTTGACACCGGCGCTGCACTCCAAACGTAATTATTTTGCACCCTAAGCCCTCGCCTCTTTCCCTTGAGAGAATCCCAATTAAAAAAGGATGCAGTTTTGATTGCCATTTTAAGTGCTGGTCCAGTTTTCAAACGCTGCCCCCTTTTTGATTTGACTTGAGGGGACAAGTGAACAACTTGGGAACAAGTGAACGACTTCACTTACAGGGTAGATACCACCCACAATTAAATGCATTCTGTAGTCACTTGTTTAGCACCAGTAGCTCCTTTAATCAAAACCACATAAATGTTTGAGCAAGTAAACTTGGATGTGTCAATGTGAAACGTCAATAAAGAGCAGAGGATGGGTTTGGAGGGCAGCCATGGGCTTACACTGTTCAGTGCAGTGGGATCTTTAGTTACCACAGGTAGTCTGGACACCATTCAACTTTCCATCCCAATGACGACACCGTTCGCATAGCAGTGTCCTCCGTACTCCCTTGGGGCTTTACGATTTGATAGTTAGACCAGAAGGAAGAGTGTCCCCTGCTTGTGCTTCTACACTGCTTCCAGCGTCGTGTGGTCTCCCATCCAGGGACTGAACAGGATCAAGCCTGCTTATTCTCAGAGGCAGACCAGCAGTGGGATGCAACATGCTACGCGGCTGGCGTAACACCCTGTGGCCGTGCAGTTTTTTGAATATTTCGCACACATTGTTTTTTAAATACTTGAAGGACTCCGCAGTCACCCAGCATGATCTTTACTTTCGCTCCTTGAAGGGCCAGACGTTGGTCGATGTTTGTATAATAAAGCCGTCCCGCAGAAGTGTATTATCTTACCTGCATTTTTTTGGGGGGGGGTGGGGGGGGCAGCAGTTATTGAAGTCTGGATAGTCCTAGAGATTCCACTGGTCTATTCAAAACTGCTTTTGAATGCTATGTCCCTCATGGAATTTAATGTAGGCTTTACATTTCGGTGTTTATGAGACATTTTAAATGTCTGGTAAGTGAACCTTTTATTCTTAGCTGTGGGAAGAGACTCAATATCAAAAGTAATGTGAGATTTGCATTGTGCAAGTGCAATCACTTTATATGAAAACTGAATGCAGTGTAAAAAGCATTTTGAGACGATCACTGATTACGTTTGGTGAGAAAGTGACTGGAGAATTTGTGGAAACCGCACGCTGGAATGCATTTAAAAAGTGCAAATTAACTGTAGTGTTTCCATTCCCCCATCAGGAAAAAGACTGTAGGTCAAGGGATGTGTGTGTGTGTGTGTGTGTGTGTGTGTGTGTTTATCCACTAGGCTGAGGCTGACAGCAGGTGCCCCACAAGCAGCATGACACCCTAGATGATGGAAGCCCTGCCGAACACCCATGACTCCTGCTTCTTCTCTCTTACAACACACACAGACACAAAAACATATGGTACCACATACAGTCTTCCTCACACTGGCCTTCCCACTCTGATGTACATACAAACTGTGCACCTGCTGACATCCACCACATTTATCCCCCCCCCTGAGCCCAAAGGACTTCCAAATCCACCCACGCCCACCTGCCCAGACACACACACGCGCACACACACAAGTCAGCAAGACCACTCCGTCATAAAGGACCCTGCACGTTCTCTA
This sequence comes from Esox masquinongy, assembly GCA_016801175.1. Classification (NCBI taxonomy): domain Eukaryota; kingdom Metazoa; phylum Chordata; class Actinopteri; order Esociformes; family Esocidae; genus Esox; species Esox masquinongy. The sequence continues at coordinate 103,921 of JACXGI010000606.1, forward strand.
TGGCTATCAGATTTGAATGCTGATTTCGCAGCTGGAGCGGGAGACTGTGACAAGACAAGTTCCCCACTGCAACTGGCAGATGTGTTGTGACCACATGACTGGTCCGCCTGTCATTCACCAGATTGCCCGTAAAGTGACGCCATCCTCGCCCTGCCACGCCGCACAAATGCTCAGGCGGGCGTGCGGCGATGACGGTATGACCGCTGACTGTCTTCTTGCTGAAGATGTTGTTGACCTCCTGCTGATCCAGATGCTTACTCCACTCTTTCTTATTCCTCTTTAACTTGCCTTGATATTGTTGATCCCCTGCTGAGGTGGAGCTACAGTGACAATATACTGTGACGTTACGGTCTCTGCGTGTCGTCAGGCCCGGCTGGGCCACAACTGTGATTGAGTTCATGACTAACAAGGATTGTATTCATTCTGACAGGCCCCCAGATGGAATTGAATTAACATTTTGACACCGGAAGGAAAGCATCAGGGAATACGTTTACATTTTAGTCAATTAGCAGATGGTCTTATCCAGAGTGACTTACAGAAGCAGTTATGGATAGGAACCTTGCTCAAGGGCACAATTAAATATTAATCACAATGTTGGCTCTGGGATTTGAACCAGCTGCCTTTAAGTTACTGGTCCAGTGCCCTATGTACTAGCCAGAGATTAGCAACCTTTATATTGCGCACAAGAAATGTGCAATAGTGGCACTATCTGATATTTTCCACCATAAATAGCCGTCCGATCAAATTTCCAGATAATCTGACATTTTGGGTCGTAGACAGTGAGTTGGACACAACGACTGTCTGATGAAGTTGCGTGGAGAAGTGAATGTCGTGAAATCTACTACAGACCTGATGTTGGCGTATATTTGTTATTCAAATACCTACAAACAAATTAAATATTGTTCTCCAGTGATTCATTGATTAGGTTGCTCACATCAAGCCCCTCAGGAAATAGAATGATAAGCTTTTTAGTAGTACATTATTACTGTTATAATGCAATCAGAAGGTTTGATTGTAATAACTATTTATTATACAGCTATAACCTTTCAGTTTTTTCCGTGTATTCATTATTACCATAAAAAGATATCTAAAATGCAATTAATGACTCCAGCTTTTATCTAGGCTGCTGCCTGCAGCTTCATTCACCTCAGTTGTTAAGGGACCTAAGTCAAATAGCTGTTACCTCGCACACCAGATATTTCATCCATGAACTGAACAGACGCGCTGCCCATGCAGCTGCCTCCATGTGCTCCGACAAGACAAATAACCAGACTTACTCCTGACGTCCAGGGTGTCCGCATGGTCTTCAAGCCTGTTAGTGTTTTAGCTCAACTGCCTAAATTTGCCTTTTGAAATAGATTTATTGGTTTTGAGTCAGACTGCATCCCCAGACTACATCTGAACTGATATTTTCATTTTGCCTAATACTTTTTGTGATTTGAAGAAAAAATAATATGTTTTTGTGTGGAAATCTATAAATAGACTGAGCCCCAGGTGGCTGGTAATAGGGCAGCATGCGTCAGGAGCCATGGGTTGCCAGCCTTTGTATTAGGGGCTACATGGTGCATCTACAGTCAGTATCTAGCAGGGATATTACAAATAATGTCCTCTATACCTGAGGCCCTGCTAGAACCAAATCATCCTCATCATTTTGTAACACCTTATCTCCAGTCCAGATTACAAATCAGACCAAACCTGATATAAGGTTTTATATAATGACGTCTGGTTACCAAGCGTCAATACTAATACCCCCCCCCCCCGTACTATGAGCAGCCCTTCACTTACACGGCATAGTGATGATCTTTGTAATCCTTCCTCAGATATCAGCATGTCTCCTCTGCCTTACATGATAATCAGCTTCATTCCATTACAAACGTAATGCAGGTAGTTTAGGTCATCCAAACAGCATTCTCACCTGTAATTATTTGCCATTTCCATAAAGTAACTTGATTTCCCGCCATAATGCTGAGTGACACAAAGCATGTGGCTATTCGTGCTCTAGGGCTGACCCCATTTAATCAAATGGTCAGTTTGGATGATAGGCTCCAGTTTAACCAAGATTTTCATAGTCGAGCAGTAAAAATGATATATTTTCTTCAGACACGTGTCTGATTCACGGCCTATATCATTGAACTGACTCAGTGCAGAGGCTGCGGGTCTGTCATGGTCTACCACTCTTGGCTTGCAGCTCTTAAAGTGGGGGGTTGCGACTCACAAGATGGTTTTGTGTGGTCACTGACAGGTGGGATGCCGACTGAAAACAACATACTAATGTAATACATTATTGTTGGCAACAAGCACTTCCCTGCATGGTAACACTTTCCGATAAGTGTACTGAATTAGCATTAACGAATACAGTAATTAACATGAACCAGTTATGAATAAAAACAAACGAACCATTAATAATGATTACCCTTACTTTATTAATGATTTACAAATGCATTAACTAACAGTGTGTACTGTCATTTGTTCATGTTGACACAGGACATTAACTCATGTCGTTTTTTTCAGGAACGCACAGTTTGTACTGTAATTTCTTAATGTTGATACAAGACATGCATTCATGTAGGTAGTGGTTTGCATGAACAATAGGCTAAGTATTATAAACTATTCATAAGATAATCCAATTTGTTAATATGAGGTAACCGTTTTTTATAATTAGGCTAGATAATAATATTTTCGCAACATCAATTTATATTAACTTACGTTGGTTATAAAGTGGCTACTTGCATCATCAAGTAGGTGTGATGCACATAAACAGTATGGCTGCATTTGAGGTTATGTATTATTTCTTTGTGAAGAGGAAGCATGCCTTTTATTGAAAATGTCAGTTCTCAAAGGTTGTGTCATTGAGATTCACTTACTACAGTTGGCCAGTAGGGGGCAGAGATACCGTCTTCTTTATGCCTGACGAAGGTCTTATGACCGAAATGTTGCATTAAAGTTTTAACACTTGCAAGCAGAGACAGTGTGTGAGAGTATCTCTTTTCTACTTATGTTCTTCTCTTTTATGCACCTGCCCATACGCTGAACCAGGTGTGTGATTTAACTTTTTTTTTTTTTTTTATAATGATAGTTTAACATCATTCATTTATAATTTAACTAATGAAGTATCAGTTGTCAGTGGTTTATAGCAACCAATGGGTTATTAGTTAGTCAATTTGTTAAATTAGGATAATTCATTACTTTACCTTAGTGGACACAAAACAATAAACTAATTGTTAGGTATCAGTTATTAGGATTTTTTTTTCCAGCTCACGGGTACCTCAGCGTGCCAAAGAGTATGAACCAATGACTTGTTGTTCTCACAATCATCTTTTTTTCTCATCTTAGTGCACATAGTCTTTCTTTTCATTGGACTACAACGTCTTAGTATATTCAAGTATATTCATTCTGACACAAATTGCTGACATTATTATTTCCTAAACATATAAAAATAAAACCATGTTCATCAAGTAAACCTTTAAAGACTGGATTATACCATTACCTGCTATTTTGTACCTATGTGCAAAATACATTATTTTTCACCTAGTGTAGTAAAATCTAGTAAATGGGTGAGACAATTGCAAATGACCTTCATAATAACTCAAATGGAACATGGCTGAGCAAGCGAGCAAAGTGCTAATTGAAACTAACAAACACTGGAGCCAGCAAACAGCTAACTGGAACCAACTAATAACCAATGAAGCCAGCTGATGGAAACTAACTAGCAGCTAATGTGAGCTAGCTAATTGCTAACACTACAGTGCAACAATTGCAAAGTTACAGTAAAGTTAAACATTTAAATTATATAAATTTGTTGGATACTGTCAGGAGTGTCTATCTCGAAAAAATAATGTTCACAAGCAACAAATTCATTTTTTTCAAAGGAATGCAGCACTGCATTTTCCATTCAAAATGTGTTTTTTGTCTAGTTCAAAGTTAGGCTATTACTATGCTGTTTAACTTCTAGATACACTGTAGTAGGCAAGTATCAAACTTTATCGACATTTCCAGTGTACTTTTCTACTTAAACGAGCTGGAAAAGAGGATACATGATGAGACAGAAAACTTGGCTTTTCCTTCACAAGTTCTCACAATCATGAGAACACACAGGTGTTGGATCTGGTTGTATAGTGTACAGTCCCAATGCAACGCGACCACGTCTCTCTACCCCCAGCCACGCTAAAATTAATTTAAATTCGATCAATTTTATCATATTTCTCCTAATTTACATACTAATGAGTTTGGAGATTATTTGGTATGAATTTGGCTGTTGAAAATATTTATTACAATTATAAATGCAGTTTCTTGAAACAGTTTCTATTAGGCTTTATTTTTTTCTTCAATAATTGACCCTAACATGGTAGGAATCACTTGGGGGGGGGAAGTAAGATAAAAAGCCTGAGTCATGCAATACCCCATTGCAAAGTATATTATGACTCTGGAGGATGACAGTTCACATGGCAGTGCCCACACACCCCAAGGGAGCAGCATTTACATTAGCCAAACATTCATAAGAATGGACGTCAGAACGTTTGGAGTCTGGTTCTGGCCTGTTGCTGACCTCTGACTTAGAGTTTACTCTGCTCTCCATTACCAGCCAGCCTGTCTGTCTCTCTTGTGGCCTCTCAGCCAGATTTACAAACAAAACCATGTCCTCTCCATGCCCCCCCCCCCACCCCCCCAGCTCCTTAGTACCTGGTCTTGTCTACCTAAACACTCAGCCCTTTACTGGCTGTTTTAACTGCTGATGCCTTGCAATTACCATTAAAGACTATCTTCTGAGAGCACCACACTGATCCCAAGAGCTTTTTGGCCTGAAATGGACACATTTTCTTAATGCTTTTCACAAAAAAAACATCAAGCCCTTATTGTATGGGATTCCATACCAAAATTTCTCTCTGACCCTGTGTACCTTTGTGTTGAGGTTTTTTATAATTGGATTTTTGTTTCCTAAAGTGAATGATGCAGTCATGTGCTAATGCCATTTGTTGTCATTATGAAAATGCATCAGAGAAGACAGACATTTTCCTGAAGTTGAACTTGTTGACTAAGTCCTGTCCTTCTTTTCTTGGTTGTCCTACAGGTTGTTCAGATTGGAGCCCAGGAGGATGGGGAGGGCGGATGCGTGCCTGGCTTCCAGGTGAAGGAGTACCAGGTGGAGTATAGCGGAGGTTTCCAGAAGGACCGTCCTCTCACACAAGGTGAGTGAGAGACAAAATAACATCCTGATGCGTGGAGGATTAGTGGACACCAGAAAGGTGCACAGCACTTCAGACACAAATATCTAATACAAATGTCAGTATTCAATATTAAGGCAAGAAGAAGTAATATAAAGTAAAAAACAAACACAAGAAATGAGCAGAACATGATACTGTAGCAATACAGTATATACCAGCTCCATACTTGCACAACCAATTAGTTTAGTTGACTGCTCGACTGTTTGGTCATTAGGCTCTTGGTCGATCTGTGGTAATTAAATGTTTTTTTCAGAAACTTGTCTGATTTGCGCCTTTGTCAGTGGACTTAATCATTGCAGAAGCTGTGTGTCTATCACAGTCCCTCTCTAGGCTTGTAATATATCTTGTCTGTGTTCTTGTTCAGACCCAAGAAGTTGCTGGTCTTGACCGGTCATCTGCATTCATGTGCAAACATGGTGCACTTATCCACCTTGGTCACTAAAATGCAGGGTTATTTTCATGATTTGGCCCAACCGCTTAAACCTACACTGGCATTCAAAATGATTCACTCCCCTTGGACTTTTCCACATATTATTGTGTCATGTGTTACGTAAAATCAAAATAGATTTAAATTAGATTTAAATTAGCATAGCAAGTTCAGCCAGGAAACCCTATTGGTAATTGGCCAGCGAGGCATCAGCTGATCTTTGATTGCTCCTATCATAATATCAGATTTCATACCTGTAGTACCTGTCGTGTTACCATGCGGTTCCAAATTCTCCCACCACCCCTGTCTCTACCTGTTTGTTTCTGTGTTTCCATTTGTGGGGGGATTGGTACTGTGTACCTTGCTCATTGTCTATGGGGATTACTATTAATAATATCACGGTGAAGTTATTGTTGGTAGTATTGTATACACGATCATGTGATGGCAGTGAGTCACTCCAGAGGAGCAGAGCCTAATGTCAAGGCATTTTATGTGCACATTGCTGTGCGTACTGTAGCTGTCCTATATATAGTTTAACTAATGTGTGGAGTTCTCTGAATTAGGAGTTTTTGCCACTGATCAACACAGAAAAAGTCCATGATGTCAAAATGAAAAATAAAATCTACACATTTTCTTAATTAATTACAAATGCCTAAAACAATCAAACTATATGGAAAATGTTTAAAATATCAACAAATCAGTTGTTTGAGAGAACTTTCATTGTATATTTACTTTTTGTCATGACAACGCTACTATCATTTCAGTGTGCTGGGAAACAGGAGTAGTTAGGTAGACCGTGCCGCTGATGTATGGCAATCCGACATTTGCTACAACATTTTTCAGTCAGTTTTGATTAATAAAGTATGTTATTTAAATGTGAGAGACTAAGTGTTGTTTGTTTTGCAAACTTCCTCTTGATTTGTGAACGTGTCAGTTTGCCTCATGATTTGTCAACGAGTCAGTTTCCTTCATGATTTGTCAACGAGTCAATTTTCTTCGTGATTTGTCAACGAGTCAATGTCCTTGATGATTTGTCAACGAGTCAGTTTTCTTCATGATTTGTCAACGAGTCAATTTCCTTGATTTGTGAACTTGTGCGGTTTCCTCATCCTTCTCAGAGTGCTGTTGCAGGATCTGTGCATGTATTGACCAATCAGATTCACTGAAATTGCAGGTCACCCAGGTCCAGGCACAATGTACCAAGCTCAAGACAGGCTCTCCACTTTTCTCAGATTTGTATTTAGCAAGCCTGATAACATATCACTCATGACAGACGGAAGCTTCAACTCACAGTTTATGTCTGCTATTGTGTTTATAGAATAATTCTAGTTCATCATTTTTGATTGACATTTTCTCACAAATAAAAGGTTATAAATACACCCTGTTACCACATTGTTTTCCCTGAGAGACAGAGTGCATTGTGGGCTGGACTGTTTGCTACTTTTGAGTTTTCATTCAATAATGTCAGTTTGCCAAGTGTTTTCCCTGTTTTTCTGTAACCATGTGACCTTTGGTCCCATCATAACTCATATTGAACTTTTTTTTTTAAACAGATTAAGCCAGATTGTAAGTTGGGCCTGGTGTTTTACTGCTTAGGTTACCACATAAGAAAAATTATGGCTCCTAGAATATGGTGCCACGTTTGCCACAAATTCTCAAATATTCACCAAGTGTATGGCTCTACAGTTGTGATTGCGTAGCTCTTATGTCAGGCAGTTTTGCCTGGTGATGTAGAAGAGGTGAGTCTTTGTGGGCTGGCTGTTATGTTCCCAGCATTCAATATAATTATGTGGGTTGCAATGGATTCAACTTACAAACTCTGCTTTTGGGGTAAGAAACCACATCACCTGGTTTGCTTGTTTAATTTTGCAGTCACATTAGAAATGTGTTGAGTTTGAACTTACATTGTGATGAAGAGTTTGTCATCCTCCTCAGTGTACAGTTTAACTGACATTGTGAAGGAGAGATTTTCATCTTCATCAGTGTTCAGTTTGAGCTAACATTGTAGTAAAGAGTTCATCATCCTCCTCGATGTTCAGTTTGAATATCGAGACAGAGGGTTCTTCATTCTCCTATGTGTTCAGTTTGAATTAACATTGTGATAGAGTTCCTCATCAATTTTAGTCAGTGTACAGGAACAGAGTAAGGGAAGCAACTCAATGTCTTGTTGGCCATGTTAGTAATTAATTCACACTGGAAGAAGTAAATCAAAAGTTAATCTTACAAAAATATAGTTTTCTTAAGTTCACTACATCTATACTACTCAATCTGAAATACCATGAACAGCAAATATTGGCTGCATTTAAACAGGCAGCCTAATTGTATTGTATTTATTTCTGGACCACTGAAATTAGTTCTGAAAAAGAGCTTAATTGAACAAACCTAAACAGATGTGATTGGTTAGAAGACCAATTAGTAAAATATTATAGAATTTAAACATTCAGTTATCTCACACATTTAAACCATCAATCCATCAAACAACACAATTACAACATTCCATTAAACATAAATGATTTAGTAACTTTTAGTAGATGAATAATTGTTCAAATGTTCTTATTTGCCATGGGTATTCTGAAGCTCCGGCCTGAGAGAAGCTTTTCAAACTGCTGGTGTAATGTGTGGGAGGGATCGTTAATGACGACTAGTGTCTTCGTTTTGGTTGCCTTTTGAAATAGGCTACTCAACTGTGCTTTTGGGTGGCCAGTTATTTCACTGTGTTGTCTATTCTGGTGAGTTTGTTTTTGCTTCACATATTCAGGTTTCCATACCAAACAGTCATGTTGAATGTAAGGATGACATTAGGAAGATACTAGCATATAATTTAGCCTATTTAGTCATAATAATAATAAATAGTTAATTCCATGTGAAAACTAGGCATGTTGCACACAAGAAAAGGCAATTATGTCCTATTTCATCTACAGAATATTTCCTATATATTTATACAAAAGTAGTAGACTGTAGTTCCAGTAGTTAGCTGCATCGCTGCGTGGCAAAAAGACTGAAAACACTAGCTACAATACTGTAGACTTGAATATAACTTGGCTATTACCAAGCTACTGCAAAATGTAGTTAAATTACAAGTAGAACTATATGTACTGTGCTTCATTAATCCCCAACACTGACCTAGAGTTACTTTACTGACTGGTAGAATTAAAGGGGACCCACAATCGCATGACCATCCATCTGAAGTCTTCTATCTGAAACGTCCCACCTTGAGGTCACTTTGAGACAGGTTAAAGTCACTTTTTTAAAAAAGTGTGTTTTTGGGTGTGCTTGGCCATTTCAAAAAGGTGATCATGTGACTGTTCTTAAGCTTAATATATAAATATTGTTTTCCTATCTGATCTCAGTAGATTTACAAACAAACAATAAAGATGGATTTGAGAGACGAGTCAGTGAGTTTACGTCCGAGGTCATTGCCATGGACACAGCAGTTCCAATGATTCAGTAGGGAGTAGACCTGGTTGTCTTGACAGTGTTCTGTGGGAATCCACAGAGCCCAGTACTGGGAGATCTTTCTTTCACTCTCTTCCTCCAGCAGCTCCCGCCCTTCTCTTAACTGTCACAATTCAGTGGTCCACTGCTCCTCTGGGATGTGCAGTAATGTCTGCTGTTCGTCTCATGCTCTTCTGGGATTTCCAGTAATGCCTGTTGACTAGTTTCCTGCTCCTCAGGAGAAAGAAGATTCTAGCTCCTTGGAGAATGACAGGGGAGTGAACAGGTTACAGAGCTGCTGGTCTGTAAAGTGTTGTGTTTCTTCTTATCTGAACTATGGAGCATTGTGTTTCCTTTTAGCTGGCCTGTAATGTGTTACGTTCCTTCTCAGCTGGCCTGCGATGTGTTCCTTCTCAGCTGAACTGTGGAACATTGTGTTTCTTCGCAGCTGGTCTGTGAAATGTTGTGTTTCTTCTCAGTTTGGCTGTGGAGCATTGTGATTCTTCTCAGCTGGTCTGTAATGTGTTGTGTTTCTTCTCAATTGGCCTGTGAAACATTGTGTTTCTTCTTAGCTGGACTGTGGACCACTGTGCTTCTCAACAGTTAGACAACACTGCAATGGTGAGTTTGAAGGTCAAGATATGGGGTAATTAATTCGCTTACAGGGGCATGTGTATGTACATGTAGCCACAGCCTGACATACATTTAATATAAACTTCTTCTCTGGAAGATCATGATTTATAGTATATTTGAATAGACAACAAATTTCTGATGTGGCAGTGTGAAGGGAGTGCGTCTTTTTTTCAGTTGAAAATAACATCTTCTATATCCTCTACTGTAAAATGACAACTCTTTGCCCAAGTTTTTACTTGCAATCTTTTCTATTTCTTTGTGTTTGATTGGGAGGAGCAGCGAGGCATTTTGTCATCTTGATGCCCAGTGATCCGTTCACAGCGAGACAGAGATCAGTTCTGCTTTAGCGCACCTCTCCTGTCAGCAGAAACACAACACACCATGGGAGGTTAGCTCACATGCATTCCCTCACAAACAGCATAGATAGTCTTCTTCACTACATGTCTTCCCCTGAGACACACCCAGGAGCAGAGAGAGACACATTAGTGTCTTACATCTAGAGGTCCTTCTAGTCCTGTTGGATGGTTGCTGCTGAACTAGTTGAATAAAATATTATTAATGAATGCAATGGCATGTTGGGTCATATACATGCATTGGGCAGGGAACAAGGAATAGTTACATCAAAATGTGTGGTTGTTTTGCAGACACGCTTCTAGAGCAACATGCAGGTACTGCATTCAACTTAAGATAGCTAGATGGGACAACCTTTAGTGTGGAAACGGGTCTGATGTGTGTCTGTGCCATTATGTGTCTGTGCCACCTGTTCTAGTATGGCCAGTGTTACCTTTTTTATGTAATTTAATTGCTGGTTCTTCCTGATGACCCTGTTGGAGTTGAGATCGCATTACCAAGCCGGGTCATCATGAGGAATAAGCCAATTTTGTTTTAAGTCCCATCTGTTTGACTACATTAAAATGGTGGATGCCTTCAAATGTAATGACCATGCTAGAATGCATTTTCTCCTAATTAAGTACTCTAAACACCTCTACACAAGTGGGGAACCGTCAAAGGCCCCCTACAGCCTCAGAGAGGGCCAAAGGATAGATACAAATCTATATATATTTTATATTTTCATTAGCAATTTTGTTTTAATTGATTTAATCTTTTCTTTACTTAGTTGCAATGATCTTCCTATTGAATTAATTCAGTTGTGTTGGAAAAAGAAGGGTTAATATCCAAGCGCAAAAATATTCAATCAGAATTTTTCTTTGGTAGTATCCTGGTAGAAATGATCTAGCTGTGCTCAACGCTCATTGGCCAGGCCCTCAGGATTTGAATAGAAGTCACCAGCCAACGTCATTGACCTCAATTAGAGCACAATTTTGAAATGACTGTAGAATCAACCAATCAAAAATTGTCTTGTAATAGGTGGGACCATTGTATGATGCCTAAAGTCTCTCTAGAGGGCCTAAGTATACATCACTAATTCAGAGCCAATAGCGAGCCTCATCTTGTTTTCTCATGCTTGAGCCTAGCTAGCTGGCTAGCTTTTTGCAGTGAGTGTATGTAAGGTTGGCGATGGCCTGGCTGTCAGCGATGGCCCGGCTCAATTGAAAAAATAACTTATTTTGTATTTAAAATCAAAAGACAAGCTACATGAACATGCCATTATCCATTTCATAAAATGGACAGGAGAATGGACTTCATTTGAAATGATCATCATAATGGTGAGTGGACATTTTGTTTTCATCTACAGCTTGCTTTATGTTGCTATCTCATTCATATCATTTTGAATACAAAATGTGTAAAATATTATTTTAACTTTAAATCACTGGTTGTGTGGTATAAACAAAGGTAATGATGTTGCAGTAGGAAGTACTGGGTACATGACATTTCTTGTTGCAGTGCATATTTTTATTGTTGCATGCTGGACATCGAATACAGCGCAACTTTTTTTTCTCTGACAGCATATACTGTCCATGGTCCTGAAACAATGTGAAATTTGTGGTTTAATTTATTTTGCCACTATTTGAGTGACTGTTTTGGCAAATGTTTCTTTAAAACGACACAACTGTATTTTCTTCTAATTTGGTTCCTGCTATCGATATTTGCAACCGTTGTGTAGCCTACATTTGCTGTTTCTGTGACCCACAGCCGAGGCGCGGCTTAGGACCGTTTGACTCTGTCATCAAAAAATTGCTTCTCCTACATGGGTCTGCAAAAGGAAGGTCTCAAGTCATGCTCTGTATACACAGACATCCGAGTTCTCTGTCTGTATGTTTGACGTCGTCTTTTTCCGCTACTGAGGGCCTAGCTCCAATAGTCACGGTTCGCCACTGCTCTACACACACGGTCAAAGCACATTTTCCACAATAAAGTTGCAGTCAGGTGTACTGTGGGTCCCTTTCTGAGTGGCAGATAGAGCCAATGAGAGCTGTAGGGAGACCAGTGTAGAGACCTGTGCTGGCAGGTAGGCTGTGCAGCGAGACGCTGGAACTCAGCCTGGGTGTCAGAGGCTGCTGGCTCTTCAGGTGACACATGTAGATTTATGTAAATGGGCCCTGCTTCACTCCTGGCCCCTGTACATATTCAGGCTGGGTAGTCCTGTAATTACCAGGATAGGGGCGGCTTGGTGAGGGCCTCTACCTGTTTGGGAAGGCCTAGAAGTCAAGGACATCCATCTCTCTAATGGATAGCTGGGAGAAACCAGGCAGCAACCACCAGACACAGCCATACTCACACTCAAGTACCATTACTTCCAGATGGACAGGACCTAATTACATGAATAATTGATGGCAGAAATGCTAATGGAAATGCATAAGCAAATGTGCAGAAAGCTAGTGGCAAGAATACAAATTGAGATTTCCCCGCCCCTGTCCCGCCCTGCTGTCCCCATGTGACTTATGAGGTGATGATGAGCATACATACTCAAGCAAGCATCCTCAGAACAGCTCAATCTGAGATACTATAAAACACATTGTCCCAGAGTCATTGTGGTTCTCTTATAGTCTGCATCTTTCTGTATTCAGAATGTATGTTACTTTGTCAGTCTAATCTAGATGGATACAAGAAATGTCCAGTGGATTGAACCTAAATGACCTAACTGAAATGATATTGAAGACATTGTCATCCTCTCCTCATGAGTAGGTTGGTAAAAAGGCAAAACTCTAAATGAAATAATTTGCTTTTAAATGCAAATAGAATAGACTAGGCTGTGGGTGTTTTCATATCAGCGACGCAAAATGGAGTTCAATCAGGTATGGTCTTTTTAGAGCAAGGCTTTTAAAGCTGCGTAGATTGTCTCCTCTGATGGTAATGAATGCAATAACAATTTTGCTCAATTTATGAAAATCCAATGAAATTGATTGCAAGATCTCTCCAAGTGCTCTGCCACTAACTCAGCATGTGCTAGAGTATCACCAAGGCATTAAACCTTGTTCAAATAAAATGTGACAGCACAAAAACAAACTGCATTCCAATAGCAAACCACCACTATCAGGGGGAATTAGAATATCACTTTCAAACTTTCCCCCCAAAAAATAACCAACCAAAGGCAGCTGTCCAGATTTCGAATTGACCCAAAAACACACCAGGCACAGGTTTGTTTTAAGGAGAAAAACTGTGCAATGTCTATTTATTTGGGATGCATCTCACGTCTCTTAAAGTTGTACTCATTGCTTCAATAGTTAATTTAAAAAAAGTGTTGAACTTTCACTGGCAGCATTGAACTATGTAGAGCCATACCTCTTGGCTTGGTGGTGGACTGTAGACTGAGGGACTGGAGGAAAGAGCCCACTCCTTACTTGCTTTGAGCCCATGGCTTATTAACTGTACTGAGCTCCTAAGTCCTCCTCTCTGGCAGGATCCCTGTCTCTAGCCTATGTTCAGTCAGACTTTATCATCTGGTCAATTTAAAAGTGCTTGGATTCTGATGTAGCCTGCTGGTTTTAGATCAATTGGAAAAATGGAACATGCTTTCTAATATGTTTTTTTCTTCTTGAAGTTTCACATAAAGATTTCCCAGCTTACATGATAAAGTGCTCTGTCCTTTGCGCGTCCAGACACATTCACACAGACACTTACATTCACGCATCAACACATTCTCAGCAGTTTGTTCATGGATAAATATATATATATACACACACATTACAGCTTTCATGATAAATGTTTCAATTTGTTAAGCGCAGCCGACCTTAAGACCTAATCACCCTGAACAGTCCTCTATCATGTTGATTATTAATGAGGAGATTTGCAATTTCTAGTAAATTCTGTACATTTTTCCCTGCACAGAACTTAATATGTGTTTCAATACAACTGAAGTATGTTTCCTTGCTTCCACTAGAAGCTTTTAAAATAGTACCTTTGCATTGCCAACTCAAAGGTTTTTTTGAAGGACATTTAAAATAGGTGTTTGCAAAAGGCAGTTTTGCTTCAAGGTTTAGTTTGATTTACTTTGTTATTTTGGACAGCTAGTGTGATACTTTATTTAGTATGAATCATATGTTTCCATAGTAGAATGGATCATATGTTCTTTACTTAGTCCAAACTGTTAGTATAAAAGTTTGGACACAGCCGTAAGATTGTTAAACATTTTCTTCTCAAGAGTAATTTCTCTGAAGGGTGCTAGCAGTCAATTGCTTTGTGTTCATATTGCACAGACCTTTAAGCCTTCAGAGTTAAATTGCTATGGTGGCTGTCAATGGCTATAGAATACTGCCACAATGTTTGTATTCACAGCATACAACTCACAAATGTCAGCCATGATTCGTAAATACACAGCAAACAATCCACACATGTAAGCTGGGATCCATAAACACACAGCATACAATCCACACATGTAAATCGGGATCCGTAAATACTCAGCATACAATCCACACATGTAAACCATGATCCGTAAATACACAGCATACAATCCACACATGTAAACCATGATCCGTAAATACACAGCATACAATCCACACATGTAAACCATGATCTGTAAATACACAGCATACAATCAACACATGTAAACCATGATCTGTAAATACACAGCAGCAAATCCATGATTGTAAACCATGATTTGTATATGCACTGCATTAAACTCAGAAATGCGTCGTTGGAAACGTAAAAAAAATGCACAAATGCAAGTCACTATCCACAAACAAACACTACCTGACTCATATTTCTAAAAGAGCATTTGTATGAATGCAACAAGATTTGTCAGTCAACACTTTCATTGTTGGGAGAATTGTCGAGTGTGCTTTTGTGGAAGTTGTGTGCCTGGATCGGTTTACATTTGTGCACAGAATTCTGGCAGTTGTGTTTGGAGTGCAGGTCACAGGTCACAAATAGGCTATAACTGGAGATGAACAACCACAGTTAGTTGGCAGTGGTACTTGCTACTACAGTACTGTTCTGTCTGTAGCAAGCTAGCTGTATGCTGTGTGTTTTCAACACATAAAATATTATTTTCACTTAATGAAAACTGAAAACGTCTCATTCACCATAATTTGAGACAATGTACAAGAATAAGTTTCTTGACACCTGTGTAACCACATCTAATCACAGCTGCAACTAAACTACTGTATTTTGTGAACAGCTCTTGTCAGTGTTCCATAAAGGATGCTAGCTTCTTTAATCCAAACCAATACCAAAAAAGTATGTTTTTACTGTAGTAGACTATCTACATTAGACTAGTTTATTTTGATTTGTAGTAAGGACATTGCAACTCCTGGTAGCTAACACAGGAACTACGGGCGCAAAAGTATAGTTATAATTATAAGAAAGGCACCTTTAATAACATGTTCGTTGTACTCATGGAGGTTCAAGCTATGATTGGCTCAAAGTTGTCAGCCATTGACGAACATTGCAAAAGTAGAAACGACAGGTTTGTCATAATAGTTTGGTACACAGCATGTGTGTCTTTTTCTAGCAAGTTAAGGAACACCCTCCTACTGTTACTGTTAAGTGCCTGTCGGCAGTCAGATTCTCTGTGTGCTTCACGCCTAACCTGAGAAGCTGAACTGTCATGCTGCTGCTCTACTTTCGAACTCTGGGTTCTTTCAGTAGGACGTGGCTGACTGTGAGCCAGGATTTCCTTCTAGGTTATGCATGGCATAGTTCATCCAGATCACGCTGTCTCATGGCTATATTAATTGTGCTACATTAATCACCTCCTTTGGTTGTAGCAGGACCCACTGCCTCATTTACAGTGTATTTTTTATTGACTATAAATCAGGTGTGCTTTTGACAAATGACCGTAATTACTGGAAAGGCCATTATGGTGTGAGGAAGTGTTTTCCTCTGAAACAGAGAGCTTTGCTCAAAGAGTGATTGTGTTCTTTTAAGAGTAGAGCCAGGCTAGGATTCCCCATGGCACTGATTTGCCGAAACATATCCTAGCTGAAGAACTCTGCTGAAGAACTCTGACCAGCTGAGGAACAGTTACCTGGGCCAGGGAAGGAGAGAACATTGACCTGGGGCAGGGAGGGAGAGAACATTGACCTGGGGCAGGGAGGGAGAGAACATTGACCTGGGGCAGGGAGGGAGAGAACATTGACGTGGGGCAGGGAGGGAGAGAACATTGACCTGGGGCAGGGAGGGAGAGAACATTGACGTGGGGCAGGGAGGGAGAGAACATTGACCTGGGGCAGGGAGGGAGAGAACATTGAGGATGAGTGGGGTGAAGGGGCAGAGTATAGCAGGAAGAGGTGGTGGAGCAGAGATATGTTGATAGTGAGTGTGCATGTTTTTTCACCTTCATGCTGGGCTTTCACACCTAGCCCTAGCTCAGAGTGGGCATCATTGGCTGGTGAAAGACATAGCCTGGCGCACCTAGAAATCATCCGGAGCAAGCAATCCCATCTGCATGTGACAGACAGTTGGGTACCATAGGATCTGCTCTGATCTGCTTTCCTTAGTAGACTATGAAGTGATCCCCTTGTCTCTGCTTGCTAGCCTACTTACCGGAAAAATGTATACTTCTGATGTCGTACATCTGCTAGGATGGAAAAAAAACATCTTTCATATTATCACTCTGGGAAAAACTAACCAAACATGTTTCATTCAAGACAGCCTGTTCACAAGAGGGTGTTCATCAGTTAGTATTTTTTTAATGACAGCTTTGAGGAAGTGTTTAAATATTTGCATTTTCTCATATACACAAACTGTTAAGATGGATAACCTCCTGTGTCCAGCGGTCTGCTGATGCACTGCTCTTGAAATTACATTCTGAAATCAGCTGGGATCCCAGGAAATTCTGTAGCCAGATAATCTACTATAATAACAAGAAACCAGGCAAGCCTAGTTCAGCCGGCCCGCAATAAAATCTGTTAATCGTGGCTGCCCTCTCAAGAATCGAACCCAGGTTGCTCACATGAAAAGCATTGTCGTTGACGACCACGCCACTAAACTGCACATATCCTGGGCATCAGTATAGTCTCTTCGCATTATATTATTTTCACTCATTAACGTCACGCCAAGTTTGAATATTTTGTTAGACGCCATTATATTGTGTTAAACGGAGTAACGTTTCTTATTAAGTTTACCTCCACTACAAATAGCATCTATGAACTTTCGAAAATCCACCAGAAATAGTCGCAATATAGTTAACAGTTTCATTTTAGGCTTCCCATGACGTATCTACTCAAGGTTATAGCCAGCGAGGTTTTTGTCTATCCTGAACAAATCCTCTTTTGCCACTGGCTGTTTTAACAGCTAATTAGCCATTTGGGAATGACAAAGAAACAGTATCTATCAATATAGGTGACTAGTAACTATAGATAACTAGTGATGGCCATTCAAGGCTTCATTAGCGTTATTTTAGCAGCAGGATATTATGCTGGCAGCACTCAGATTTTCTTTATCACAATAAAAGCCATAATTGAAATGTATAAGGCAATATAGTTAACAATCTAGTCTGTGAAAAAGAACAGACAGGAATAACATTGGAACAGACATTAAACATAAAATGTACAGACAATATTTTAACTATATTAACTTATATAGGTCAATAATGGCTTTTATTTTGAAATATACAATCTGAGTTAGTACTGCTAGCATAATATCCTGCTGCTAGAAGAACGGTAATGAAGCCTCGAATGGCCATCACTAACGATAACTGTCTTTTTTGTCAAGTGAAAAGACGAGGGAATCGTGAAGCCAGCGAAGTGTTTGTCTATCCTGAACAAATCCTAATGTCCACCAGAACCGTTTTATTTTAGGCTTCCTAGTACGTAAAGTTGTAGCCAGCGACGTTTTTTCTGTCCCGAACCTCAGGCATAATGTTTTCACTGTTACGGGAGGCGAACGCAGGACTTGATGTTCCTGAGCCCTCGTCTCTAACCACTACTCTCTTTAACAAGGCTCAGTCAATCATTCAGTCACTTACTCACGAAGAGACATTCGCTCTTCTTAGCCGGCTCCGCTTACGCGGTCCGGCAAAAACATGATACTTGTTTGGTTTGGATTAAAGTTGCTGGTATAATTGCAGCTTCACCGTCGTGTAAAATTAAAGTTCAAATCCATGCCGTTCTTCTGAATGTTATAATTATAGACAGAATGTAGAAACATGAGAAGTGTGGTGTTCTACTTGCAGTTTCTCACAAAACACAAAAGTATTAATTAGGGACAGCAGGGTGGTGAAAAACTCTGTCGTTTTTCTCTGAGCCAGACAGTTAACCTTAATTGCTCCTTGTTCTACGTGAGAAGGTGTTTTTAACATGCTTATTTGTTAAAAAAGTGTCCTAATTATGCATTCACTTGTTGAAATACATATTGACTTTTTATGAACTATGGAGCCATGTTGTGTTTGTCAGCTGAGTGAGACTGGGGAATACCATGTCAGGTGTTTGTTCAGGTCCCATTTGTTTGGGCTGGTCAGCATGCAGGCTAATGGTTGCATTTGGTCAATGTGTATTTTTATCAAAATTCCCTTAAAAAAAAGTTCACTGCATTCCATCAAATAGTCTATGTTCAAACATAAGTTATGTGGGAGTGACTTCCAGTGTTCATATGGCAAACTCTCCTAGTTACTGAAGTACACACGATTGCCTGAGATAGACGTGAGATTGTGTCCTAGGTTTCCTTTAGAAAGCCTGCAGTAATGAAGAGAAGGTTCGTTAAGACATTGGACGAAACGGAATGTACATGTTAAAAGGTGTCGATAGTGACGAGCAGGATGGTGTAGTAACCTTTCATTCAACGCTCTCTCCACCTCACCCTCGTTTTCCCTCCCAAGCTACAGTATTGGATGTGCTCCCAGGTCTGTCTCTCCTGAGTGGCTACAGAGTGCTGAGTAACTTGGCCAGAGGAGCCAGTGGGGCTGAACCTGCATGTTGCTGGCTTCCCAAGAGGCCATCGATCTTGCAGTGTGTGCTGGGCTGCACTGTAGGCAGCCTGGCATTAAGCAAAGAGCTGGAGCGGCCAGGGACCATAGTGACCGGTCAGGGTGTTACTGCTGCAGGAAGGACGTTTTTCCCCTTGGCTATTAAATGAGTCAAAACCTCTGCTTCCCGTCACAGACTACTCAGGCTGACAGAACGGAATGCTGTCAGAGAACATTAAAAGGGCAGATATTGCCAACCAACCAGACATATCAAATGTTTTAGTATGTAATTAATTCCTCCGTATTCTCACCTAATATACATGATAATTAATATGTTAATGTGTTAAGATTAAAAAAAACAATTTTGTGAAAAGTGTCTGTTGCATGAATGTTGCCGCACTGGATTTAAGATTAAGGATTTAAGATTAAGAAGTAAGGTTTGTAACAGAAATGAATTTGTTTGTAGTCTGTCTACAGCTATCGTCCTGAAACTGCTTCCCACACACATCAAACCCTGCTGCCCCCCTCTCCCGCAGCGAAGTTCCTCTTCACTTTTAGATTAAACTAGCATGCTGTTCTCTTAGGTCAAAAGCAGTCGACAAATGATTCCAAACAAGAATGATTCTCTTTTCCATTTTCTGTCATCATTTAAATAATTCTGTTTTTCATTTCAACGGTTCACCTACTTATTTTGATCTACAATTAACAGCCCAAACAGAACACTACAAAAACAAGGTACAACAAGGTACATTCAACGGAACAACAACTGAGACGATTTGTTTATTTTGGCATACTTCTGTATATTCAAAGTCAAATCACAGTTGCATTTGTCTGTAAACGTTTGGCCCGTACAGTGAATCCTTTGAAAACACCCTTGTTTAGTCCATCTTTTTCAATACCTGACTGTGGAAATAGTTTCAGGGCATCATTGCTCTTCTGTACCTACTCTAGAGGAACACCTTCATCTGATGTGTGTGGCCTGTGTCAGCAGACAGAGGTCTGGGTGTCGCTGAGTGGCACAAGCTTCATGGTTTGACGAATGAGGCCGTGGCTTAAAGCCTCTGTAACATTCCTTTATGTAGTGTAACCGGGGTCCGTCCCTGTCCCAACAAAGCTCTATGATTGAAAGCTATACCCAGGCAGAAACTAATAAACTGGATTTTTGAAGTTTGTTGTGGTGATAAAATAAATGCCAGTGAATTCCTTGAGCTATCCCTCCGATCAAACAGAGATGTCTCACTACTTACGCTGGATATATCGTTTTATTTAAAAAGCAGGATTCAAAATGCAATGGCTGTCACACAAAATAGCACAACCCTGAAACTGCCAACTTCAAAGAGCAAGGATTTAGGGCTTAGACAACTACTGTGAAGCCAGGGGAAATCTTTACTAATGCTGTTCTGTGTTTGTTTACCTCTCTTCTTATTTTGTGATTTGTGTGGGATATGGTATTGTTTGGTCTGAGTGAGTTGTTCTTTTGTAGATAAAGAGCCGAATATAGTGTTGCATTTTTTCTCAGACAGTACAGTAGGTCTGCACAGTGAAGGTTTCGTTTTTCACGTGCTGGCTCTTTGTCACACTTGTGGCAAAAACTTTAAACCTAAATTTAATCTATTTAATCTAAAAGAAGGCGAACACACCCACTCCTGAGAGAATGGACCGTTTCAGTTTCAGTATGTGAGTGTCTTTCGATTTACGGTTCCCGTCTTTCTTTTGACGCTTCTTTAAGCCGTGACAGGACGCAGTTTTTCCCGGAATTATCAACAACTGGCCATACCTCCAGTCTTGTGGGGTCAAAGCGTCCTGCTGACGGATAGAGAGAAGAGAGGTGGTAATGGTGTGGGAGAGGGATGACTCCTTTCAGCCAGAGTGGGAGCTTGTCTTTTAGCCTGGCCTTCGCGGTGGGTGATGATTTTCTACAACAGAGCCAGTAGCTTGTGAGCACATCCATCACAATCACCTCCTATTGTGACAGTGTTCCTGTCAGCCATATGCAGCCCTGACCATGTAGAAACAAGTCTTCCTGTGCATCATAGGTACAACCAATTTCCTCCAAAGGGCTATGCAATTCCTCGTGGAGTGTATAAGAGTGGCTCGGATGAGAAAAGCACCTATCCGTTGAGTTTTATATAGTGGGTTTGTCTGAGGACATTGTGGGAGGACATGTGGATGTGTTTTCAGGTGTTTATATTAAAAGCATTCATTATGCACAAATGGGTACAATCAATGTTTTTTTTATTGTTATTAACGCTTAACGTACTTGTTTGGGTCTGAACACAACCGTGGTGATGGAGTTCATCATCACCGCATGGTAACTTCTGGGTTTCTCTAGTTTGAGGTGTTCTTCTGGTAGGTGTCTCTGACAACAGTTGCCAAAAGGCATGTGAGGTGAGGTGTTAGAGAGAATGATTAGTGTTAACAAGGATTTAGGGACCTACAATGCAAATTGGGTTAGTAACTTATTATGGTGATATATCTCCACCTCAGAGCAAATAAACAACAGTGATTTAACAAATTACATTATAAAAATAGTGATTCAACACAATGTTTGCTAAGCAGGGAGTGAGTGATGTTATAATGAATAGGGCTCTTTTTGTCCTTTAAGGCTTTTACATTACCATACTGTCAGGACAAGTGATTCTGTATAACCTGCCTCTGTCTGCTCCATGACTCTTCAGCCTAAAACCTGGCTACTTTACCACTTATAGTGTTGATAAGGATCTGTTTACTGTTTATGATAATTTTATAGAGGATAAACTATCCTAAAAATAATGGAAAAAAATGTAAACTGTAGATATGGATTTACATATACTGAATCAATGTGATTCACACTAACAATACATGAATCAGTGTGATTCATACTAACAATACATGAATCAATTCAGTCTGACAGACTCTCATTTACTGTAACAAACACAAATGAAGTCAAATGAAGCGCACTAACCATGGCAGGCTTTTCATGCATTTTCTGAAATGAAGGAAAAGAGAAATTCGATAATTTCTCTTTGCCACTGTGCTGACACCTCCCCCTCCCTGTGTTGTCCCTGTCCTTGTCCATCTGGTCTTTCTTCCGACCTGGACTAAGTTTAAATAGACTCTGGACTCAGCCCACGTGCACTTATTAATTATTACAATTGTACTCTTAATATGTTCACCCGGTACAGCCAGAAGAGGACTGGTCACCCCTCTGAGCCTGGGTCCTCTCTAGGTTTCTTCCTAAATTTCGGCCTTCTTAGGGAGTTTTTCCTAGCCACTGAAATTCAACA
>JACXGI010000607.1:0-10995 GCA_016801175.1 Esox masquinongy
GTGTTTACTAAATGACCACAGTATAGTCATGTGTGTAGTACTGCCTCTACACCCGTACCGTCCAGCTGCCATCCGTGTGCGTGTACATGAGGAACGGCATCTCACGGCTATCCAGCAGGACCCATAGCCGACCCTCTGGGTCAAAGGTCAAATCCAGAGGACAGTGGGGAAGTGTCAGTCCACTGGAGAGCACCAGATGAGCTTCTCCCTCCTGGTCCATTGCGAAGAGCTGCACTGAGGGTAGTCTGGTAAAACACAGGGCAGATTACCAAATTACTTTGACGCACGCACATGCGCACACACGATTAGAGTCATTTATTTATGTACAAACTACACCATCTCTCCTGATACACGCACCCACCTTTCACACTGCACGGCCACGTGACGACCACAAGGGGAGCCGGCAATTCTGCTGACCGCAGACTTCTGGGAACAAAGCCAGAGTAGATGATGATGATAATCATGATGATAATGTCAAACACATTACCTGGCTCAGGGGTGGTGGTGAAGGGATATCGTTTCTTTAGGTGCGGGAGTGTGATAAAAATCTACAGCATCATCAATTCTTAGTGGTTGAACTGAAAGGTGTTTCATTCCATGTAGTTATTAAACCTGGTTTCTTCCCTGTTTTCTTACCTCTGGTTTCTTCCCTGTTTTATTGCCTCTGGCTGGTATAAATATTTTGTCAGTCTGTCATTCTATGAGATTCAAATTTTCTTAAATGTTTTACCAACTGTGTTCATTCTCAAACTGAAAAAAAACTGTGGGAGCACAGCTCCCAACTATTACCTCAGAAATACACTCCAGAACTGGTGAAACGTGCAATGCCTTAGGAAATCTTTCCAGGTGTTTTGAGTTAATCAGCTGATTAGAGCTCTTCTCAGGGCGACATTTCTGTATTATAAATTTTTTTATTCTAATATTTTGAGATACTGGATTTTTGATTTCCATGAGTCGTAAGCCGTAATCATCAAGATTGAAACAAAAAAAGGCTTGAAATGTTTCACTTTATGTGTAATGAATCTAGAATACATGAAGGTGTCACATTTGATTTCAATTACAGAACAACATGAACCTTTCCACAATATTCTAATTTTTTGAGATGCACCTGTATAAGAGACACATTGCCTGAAGACACACCTGGCCACACTGCAGCCTGTTTAATATATACATCAAACCAATCAGAGACCTCTCCCTCCGGAGAACGAGACACAGAAATTCTGGATAACA
Source organism: Esox masquinongy (assembly GCA_016801175.1). Taxonomy (NCBI): domain Eukaryota; kingdom Metazoa; phylum Chordata; class Actinopteri; order Esociformes; family Esocidae; genus Esox; species Esox masquinongy. Next base: position 1,231 of record JACXGI010000607.1, read on the forward strand.
GCAACTTCTAAAAAACTAAAAGAAGAAAATCTCTTGATATTGGCAATGTTTGCTAATCTTAGTGATGGAGAAGATAATCAATGCAGTTAGACATGATGATACATCATGATATTATTTTCGATGAGATATCAAAAGCTCTTTCTCCTAGCACTGCAATGGTGGAACTTGCTTTTCCTTGAAGCAAGGACAAGAGTCCTACTAGTTACAGCCATGTCCTGAAGAGGTGGTACTCCGTCCCTCATGTGTCACAGACAACTGGGTTAATTTGGTAATCTAGGTGGTTGGTCACCTTTTCGTTTTCTGAGTTTGGCATGTCCCTCAGCTGCTTTAGATCCCAGGTCTGGACCCTCCGGCCTGACTCGTACTCCCAGAGCTTCATGGTCCCGTCCTGTCAACACACATGCCCAGTCAGACACACTGGCAGGCAACATTGGAAATGTTTATTAGTTCAGAAGTAGAGCTTCCTCTGGAATCACTGACATGGACTCAACAGCCAATTCAGGTGTGTCTCAGTGGATAATTGTAATTTTGAAAGTGAGGAAAAAAAAAAGCAAAAGCAGTAAAAATGTTAATCATTAACATAATTTTGGAAATAACAAAACATTTTAAATTATATTTATAGGGCCCCCTTAGTGTTATTTATATTATCAGCTATATTGACTAAAAACACAGTGCAGTACTTTCTCTTGTCCATAAGGACCCAGGGAGGAGCTGCAGGGGAGGAGAGAACGCTGTGCCCATTTAAAAGCAAGACAGTAGCTTGCAAAACTTTTTTTTTTTTTTAGCTGTCAGGCTGATCCCTGGTCTGAATCTCTCACCCCAGATCCAGAGAGTAGCCAGTGTGGATGTCCTGGAGGAACCAATAGAGAACTGACAAACCTATGCATAAAACAAAACAAAACAAAAAAATCAGTAAATTAAATATCAGGAAAATTGTGGTGAGGATTAACTTCCTGTGGACGGATTGCTTCCCGTGGACATTCCTCTGATTTGTATGCCAGCTGTACTCACTCCAAATGTCCCAGACAGAAAGCCTGGATGTTGTATGGAGACTTCAGGTGGCTCACTCTGATCTTCTCATCACGGTCAGCTGTGATTACATACTTGCTGTCGGGTGTCAGCGTCTGGAGAAGGAGGTATTCCAAATAGACAAGCAGTTCATTGTGGAGTTCACTTGCATTGAGACATTGAAAGTCATGGTACTACACTGAAAACGTACAGCCACGTTGAGGATTTCTGACACTCCACCACGCCAAAGCTGACATGTAAAGCAGTACTTAGGGCTGTGCTAACCCTCCGACTTATGTAGTTACTTTACTACATAAGGTTTTTAACATTCTCAATAACTTAGAGCAAATTCTGCAGAAAATGACTTTCAAAAACATTAAACTGTAAGAAGAATAGCCTGACCATTAATAACAAGGTATTATGTGTCCAGACTAATCCGGCATACCATGGATAGCAGCATGGACAGATGTCCCAGCTTCAAGTCTCCTGTCTTCTGGGGCTCTACCACGGAGAAGGAGTAGACATCTCCAGACTTGTCTGCCATCCACACTTCATTCTCATCCTTGGTGAATACTAGAGACGTGCCCCTTCGCACCACCCACCTGGAAAAACAGGACTTTTTCCAATTACCACTTAAAAGCAAGTGAGCTATAATGTGACAGTATTTGAGTTTTGTTCTGATATCTGTACCAGAAACAGCTGGGCTCAATTCAAGAGAAAAGAGTTGAGACGCTGTGTAAAATGTTAAGACAGAACAGAATGCAATGATGTCCCTATAGAAAATAGTGCTAAGACGACATATGAAATGTTGAAACTGAGAAATCTCATTGTTTCTTGAAAAATATGTGCCCACTTTGAATTTGATGCCAGCAACATATTTAAAAAAACCTGGGACAGGGGCAACAAAAGACTGGAAAAGTTGGATCTCATCATCTATGGTACAAAATATCATTAAAACATTCAGAGAAACTGGAGAAATCTCAGGACACAAGTGTCAAGGCCAAAAAAACAATATTGGATGGTCGTGATCTTCGGCCCTCAGACGGCACTGCATTAAAAACAGACACAATTCTGTAGTGGACATCACTGCATGGGCTCAGGAACACTTCCGAAAACCATTGTCTGGGAACACAGTACATCGCTGCATCCACGAATGCAACTTAACACTCTACCATGCAAAAGAAGAAACCACATGTAAAAAAAATCCAGAAACACTGCCGCCTTCTCTGGGCCCGAGCTCATTTAAGATGGACTGAGGCAAAGTGGGAAAATTGTCTTGTGGTCTGACAAATCAAAATGTGAAATTTTTTTGGAATCATGGACGCCGCGTCCTCCAGGCTAAAGAGGAGAGGGACCATCTGGCTTGTTATCAGCACGCAGTTTGAAAGCCAGCATCCGTGAAGGTATGGGGGTGCATTAGTGCACATGGCATAGGTGACTTGCACATCTGTGAAGGCACCATTAATGCTGAACAATATATACAGGTTTTGGATCAACATATGCTGCCATCCAGGCTGTCTTTTTCAGGGAAGGCTTTGCTTATTTCAGCAAGACATTGCCAAACCACATTCTGTACGTATTACAGCAGCATGGCTCTGTAGTAAAAGAGTCTGGGTGCTAAACTGGCCTGCCTGCAGTCCGTTCCTGTCACCCATTGAAAACATTTGGCGCATTATGAAATGAAAAATACAACAAAGGAGAGCTTGAACTGTTGAGCAGCTGACATCCTATATCAAGCAAGAATGGGAAAACATTCACTTTCAAAACTACAGCAATTGGTCTCCTCAGTTCCCAAATGCTTACAGAGTATTGTTAAAAGAAGAGGTGATGCAACACAGTGGTAAACATGCACCTGGCCCAACTTTTTTGAAAATTGTTGCTAGCATCAAATTTAAAGTGGGCATGTCTTTTTCCAAAAACAATAACATCTCTCAGCTTCAACATTTGATGTTGTCTTTGTACTATTTTCAATTTAATATAGGGATAAATGTCTTGCACATCATTGCATTGTGTTTTTATTTGCATTTTACGCAGCGTCCCAACTTTTTTTGATTGTAATTCAAAAGCATATATGAGTTGGTATTTTAGTTCAATTTTCTGAATTGAGTGGTGCTTAAAAACAGAATTGATCCCAACCATGGTAGGAAGTAATTGAGCCATATGCTGCCAGATCTCTCTAAGTGTTGATTGTATACCTTGTACTGATGATCTGCCATGAGGGTTCACACTGGAACAGAACCAGGCGTTTGGTGTCATCGGTCAGTGCCACCCGTTTCCCTGAAGCAGACACAGCGAATGCCAAGATTCTGTCACTACTGGTCTCCTCCGATCCACCGCCATCACTACCGGGATACAAATAATTAATATATTTCATGTGAAGGTCTCTTTAGAAACAGCTGCTTATGACTATTATATAACATAATAGCTGCACTGCGTGGAGAGAGAAAAAAACAACCGTCTCCAAGGCAGACGAAGAAAACATGATATTAAGCATTAGATCAGTTAAGCGAGACTGTAGCTTTTTGCTTGACTTAGGTATTGTTTGCAACACATATGGTAAGTTCTGACAATCAGGACGATTGGCTGAAAATACATGGCTACTGCACCTAGCTAGGGAATGTTTTTTTTTACCTTTTGTCAGACTCTGTGCACTTTGGCTTCTCTTCTGCTGTGCTGCAATCGAACACAAATGGTTCTCTGGTACCACAAGGGAAAAAACGCGTAAACAGTAATCAGATAGGCGATGATTTCAATGTGGATTAAGATTTCATACAATGCAATAGCACAAAAAGTTAGCTAGTTAGCATAAGAAGCTACCTTCCCTTCGCTAACCTAGGATGAATATAGTATTGTACTAATAATACAATATACCACACACACACGTGTGTGTGTGTACAAACCTGCTCTGTTTGGTGTGTACTGCAATTAGCTTTCTGTCACAGGTTGAAATAAGCCATTCTCCACAGACATCAAGAGCTGCCATGGCTACTTCTACAACTACCGTTCACGTGGGATTCAAAAGGAAACTATTTGTCGCCCCTATTTTACGTCACCAAATAACAATATCATGCCTAGGTTCTCTGCGGTCCTCCACATGTACCTGCTGGTTGAGGTACAACCAGGGTAGGAAGATGCTTGTTGAGCTGATAGAGATTTGACTACATGTAGTCGTTTTTAGGCTACTCTCGAAAAATAAATAATCACTTACCTTTCTTGTCATGTTTATCCTGTCTACCATAAAGCCATTATTATTATTGTCTTTGGGATAAAATCAACTTGTTTAATTATGCCTTTAAGGTCCTTTCTCATATAGCCTACTCCTGGCGTCCCCTCTCTACGCTGGCTTTCTCAACCACTGTTTTTTCTGAAAGAGTCAAGTACAGAGGACGCGTTTCAAGTTGATGAAAGAGCCGAAGTCCTTGGCTACAACAAAACTGGAACAAATGTATACACTGCTGCCTTTAGCAAGCGTCCTTTTATAGTTCAATATTGACCCGTAGCAGGTCTAACTAGTAAGCACTATCTGTTGCTTTAAAATCAATGAAGTGATTTTAACAAGGGAGAAAATTAATGCCGGAATACATGGTGCGTTAACTTGAAATTCAGTGTGTTACGCATGGTTATGGAAACAAATGTTGGCCGATGTTATGTCAATCAACTGTATAATTTTAAGTTTCGATTGAAGATAAACACATTATCTAAGCCACAAACCGTTAATTTACAAAGTTAATGAAATGACTGATCCGCAATTCCAGACTGGGTAAGGGGGCGTGTACTTTCATTGGTTTAGTAAGCTTCAGTTACATAACTCGTTTTGAAGCTGTTCCACCGGTCAGAAGTAGGGGCTTCAAGATTGGTACTTCTCGACTCATTGGTAGATACTCCTAATTTAATTCTAAATAAATAGCTAAGTCGTTAGAAATAAAGTGTCCACCAATGAATGCCGAAAATTGGAGCCTAGTACTTCCTTAAAAACGTGGTAAACATTAATGACAATGTCATGTTGACCCTGAGTTTACATTTATACTGTAACGTAAAGGACACTATATATTTTAAATCGTATAAAATAATATTTAAGAATTCAGTCGTGGTTAGATATTGCAGACGTTTTGTGGTTTTTGTGCATCGCTTCCTTCAATTCACATCTTTGATGTGACTAGTTTAAACTAACTGTTCAATACGTTCCTAACATTCATCAAATGTATTCTCTTATAAATTGATTGTCACAAAATTATGTAATGTTTTCGTTGGACGTACACAGGCAGATTTTGGGACGAAGATACGTCGGTATTTCCGTTTGAAGTATTTTACAAGCGCAAAGATGGCGGCTTCCTTGCTTAGAATGGGGCGACTTGGCTCTCTCAAGGTAATGAAATGTCATACACTTCACCAGAGCATTATTTAAAATTATTTCAATGAGACCATTTCCAAAAACGGCAACGTTGTATTTTTCATTTGTTTTGTGAGAAACGTAGCTATATTGACTACTGTACATTCGTTTGGATTTGAGGAACATGGTTAGCTAGCTAAAGCTGATGACCTACGTTGTTCGGGGAAACTGTATTTAATTAACTTTTTTTTTCAGTGAATAACGTTTTCAACTTATCTACATCAGGTATTTATTTAAGATGATGAACGCTGCTAGTCAGTTTGGTAGCTACAATTTGCAATGTTCTGTGGACGTGCTGCTGTCCGGACATTGTACTGTCACGGCATGAACCTAGTTAGTGTTGTGTTAGATAAATGAACGTGCATGAACATAATAGTCAGCCAATACTCAACATAACATTTGTAAAACACATCACACATTTTGTCTGGCCATCCTTCCTTAAGAGTATTGTTGTTGTAACTAATGGTTGTCTACTTTCGTCAGTGCGTGCAGGTGGAGAGCTGGAACACGTTGAGGAGAGCACCTTCAGCTGCCCTATGTACGAAAACTGGTGGTCCCAAGCAGCCCAAGAAGAACAGCCCACAAAGTAGGTTTTGATACGGATTTTATTGGCCAGAAATACCTCAATTATTAATGGTTGAATTTATGGCCTTCCCAGACTTGAAACCATATTGTCTTTTTCGTTTATTAAATGTCACACTGTGGAAAGAGGTCAACTTAAAATCTTGTTGTCAACCTAACCAGATGATATAATTTGCTTCAGTTATTTTGTCACTTTGGATTTTGACTGCCCGGAAGTATTACTCTAGCCACATTTAAGTGACAAACCTACATATTTTCAATTTTTTTTTTTAAATTTCTCCTGAAATTTCTTCTTATGGTCCTACTAAACTTTGCAACTACTGTGAAAGATGATCAAAAAAAATGCCCACACAAGTAATCAAATATGTCATCCAATGTAAAATGTTCCACTTGTCACATCAAATAAGCAAGTGTAGTAAAACTACTTCCAAGGCAACTAACCCGGTAGTTCAGGTCTCTCTGAAGATCCCACAGAATGTTCTGTATGGCATTGAAATCCAGATGAGCTAGCATTGGCAGTGTAGCCTTTTTGCCATTAGTAAGTAATGGTACTTAGTCATCAGACGTAGACGGTGGCACAATGAGGCAGCTGAAAGATCAATCGTTTATGACCTTAGAATTTGACCGAGACCAGAACATTTTCACATTTTTCATGACAAATTGAGAGACTTTGCTGTCATCATTGTATTTGATTTGGGTCTAGTTGTAATGGTAGAGGTCCAGTTTTGCATTCCTTCAAGAGGAAGAGGTACCAAAGTACTTCAAGACTGATGCAACGTCCCATTGCGGTTCATCTGACCGGAATAACGCTCACCCCATTTCCAGAGGGTTTTTGCCTTGTTCACAGGTTTACTTTTGTGACATTTTCATATCCAGACCAGAAAACTACAGTCCTCCCTTCCCCGAAGATTGACCTGCGCCGTCATTATAAAGTTGACCAAAATCTAATTACACATTGTTCAATTTCTTTGCTACCAGTCATCTGGGTTTAAATGCTGAAGGCAAAGAGAAGCTTAAGCATTCTGGGGGCCTTTCGTTGAAGCTAAAAAGGCAGGAAAATCTACAATAATTCTGAATCCTCTAGAACTGTATTACATTTCTACAGGGTATGCTAGCTTACATGTACTACTGCAATTTGAACACAATCTTGGCTAATTCCACACTGTTTTTATATTGTTATGGGGATTCATTATTTTAAAGTATTACTTTCCCAAGTGTCCATGTGACATATAACACTAATTATGACACTTATTTATTCTGTTAAATATCAATACAGTTGCATGTCTGAATATTATTTTGGAGGATAATGTATTGTTACTGCACTAACTGCCTATTTATGCACCAAAACTCTAGTATTTTTATTTCATGTACATACCCCAGTTTTTAGGAGTTTTAATTTTATGACTGATAACTTGTTCCACAAGTCTTGCCATTCTCCTTTTACCGTTTGTTTTCAATCAACAAGCTGTTTCCGTTCACACATACCACTGAAAATATTTTGTTTGTTGCATTAGTCTTATTAAACCCTAGACACAGTTGTGTGTGAAAAGTCAGGGACAGCAGCCATTGCATGAGATACTTAAAACCGGTATGTCTAACAATCATACCCTGCTCAGAGTTGCTTAGGGCACTTTTTTCCTCATTATTACATTTAATTGAACAGCAGCTGAATGATGTGTATGGTGCCTATAGAATGTCCCCGTCCCCCCCGCCCCAAACAAAAAAAAATGTTAAAAAAAGTTCTCATGTTAGTGCCTCAGTGATTGATGCATTCCACTAATGACTTTTCACCTATCTGAACACCATACATTTTGGGTTACATTTTGTAATATTGGTAAATGAAATACAAAACTGAGATCAGGCTTAAGGATCCACACGCCTTTTTAATAGCAATCCAAAATCACACTAAGTTAATTGGCCTCACCATTTAAATTATAGTGATTCACTTAATTTCTGGAGAATTTCAGCAGTTTCTGTAGGTTCCATCTGTTTGTATTGATTTGTGAACACACTCAACTATGAGCGGCAAGAAACATTGTAAAGAACTAAGGGAAAAAGTTGTGAAAAGACACAGATCAGGGAATGGGTATAACAAGATTTCATAAAGATTTCATAGGCCTTTAATATCCCTTTTAGCATTGTCAAGATGATTATTGACATGTGGAAGATGAATGGCAACACCAAGACCCTGCCTAGATCAGACTCCAAGCTGGATGACTAAGTAGGAGCAATACGTTTGTCCCCAACGCGGCACGTCACCCAAAAAACATATCATACTGTGAAACATGAGGGTGGCAGCATCATGTTGTGGGGATGTTTCTCAAATAAAGGGACTGGGATGCTCATCAGGATAAAAAGTACTTGAAGAAAACCTGCTTCCCTCTGCAAGAAAGCTGACACTGGACATGAGAACGACTGGAAGCACATATCCAAAGCTACAATGAAATGACTAAGAAAGTGTCCTTTAATCGCCAAGAGCCCCAAGATAAATCCAATGAAATTTGTGGCTTGAGTTGAAGATTGCTTTCTGTCGACACTCACAAAGAAACCTGATCGACCTTGATCGGTTTTGAAAAGAAGAATCATAAAAGATTGCCAAATCTAGGTGTGGAAAATTGTTAGACCTATCCCTGCAAAGACAGCTAGAATTACTGCCAAAGGGGAATCAACCAATTGTTAGTTTAGGCTATTACCCTTTAGTTTTGTATTTCCAATAATTTGATATCACAATAAAACAAACACAATAAATTGTGGATTTTATTGTGTAGGTAATTAGAAGAAATATGATTTAAATGCCTGAAACTCATGGCACTGACATGACAAAATGTCCATTATTAAATGTATTTAATAATGGACCTAATAAACTGGCCATTGAATGTATGGTGGGCAATGGGTTTGAAAAATGGTATCCTAATGAAACACAGCCTTGAATCTAAATACATATAGAGTCGTCAGAAATATAGATTTTTTTTCCCGCCCTTAGGTAGATACAGTATAGTAAGGACTCTGGCAATTCCAGCCATTAAATGTCCTTTAGTTAAAATAGCATGTTGTTGAATGTGGCCAATGTTTAGCTTAGGCACCATACATGTCTGGCCATGGTACACTGTGGGTTGTCATGTTGTGCTGGGTGAGTTCTATTGCCATTTATGTGGTCATTTTAGGGCATGTTAGGTACCACGCTGTGCGCTACGTAGGCTGTTTATACACAGGTAACTGATTTTCTGTTTATTTTCAGTAATCAATCAGGTCAGCTTTGAAAGATGTCTGATGTGAAAAGGTCTCATGTGGTTGTTTAAAAGACCAATAAATGCATAAGAGATCAAAATTTGGCTGGCTTGTGTCAACACCGCTAAAGGCCTGTAAGTTGAAATAAATACATCTAATTTGTTTTCCCTCCATCCTAGAAAAGTCACAGAGCAAAACATACTTCGATATAGAGAAGCTTGTCCCACACAGAACATGTGTGGAAATTCCCAAGATGGCTACAAAGCCAGCGGTAGTTGCTGCCGCTGCAGAACTTGCAGCCACCCCTAAGCTTGTTGTTGAAGCTGTTGCAGCAGAGCCAGTTGTGGCAGCCAGTGCAGCTGAAGCTCTAGCAGCTCCTGCTGCAATTGAAGCCACTCCAGTTGCCAAAGTTTTACCCATTTTGGAAGTTGCTGCCCCTGCTGAAGCCACTGCTCCAGTACCCGAAGCCACACCTCCGGTGGTAGCAGAGACCTTCCCAGTGGTTGAAGCTGTTGCAGCTGAAGCTTCCCCTGCCACTGAAGCCACTGCCCCTGCTG